>JAWWML010000052.1:2557284-2631474 GCA_035047165.1 Ormyrus rosae | reverse complement strand
CCGGATTCTGAAAGAACACCCTCGAAAATCGTTTAGGTAGGATTTTGGGAAGAAGTTACTATCTTTATCTGTACGAAATGGGCGCTTGAAATTGTATGCACAAAAGTTCGATTTTGCGCGTTAATGGGTTAAAAGAAAGTAGAAGGTCAATGGACTGCATGTTTGTGGAAATGAATTAAACTAAGAAAATGAACATCAGGAGGAAAATTGTGAGTAAAAGAGAATCGTTTAAAATGTAAATAATTTTTTTTTTTGTTTTTTTTTCATATTTCTTAATTTTGTAATATTTTATTAATTTTATGAATCGTACAATTACTTTTGAAATAAAATAAAAACTGTAATTGTTAACAAAATATCGCGGAACATAATGATAATTTTTTTTTTCTTTTGAAAATATATAAATATATCTAAAAATTTTATTTGTACGTGTTCTTTCAACTTCATTTAGAGATGCAAAAACCATTAAATCTTAAACGATTGTAAGTGTTCTCTATCAGTGTCGATTTAAATCTTAAATTCGCATCTGCTTGTTTAAAATAAAAATAGGAATTGAAAAATCTATACCTGAGAGAAGTTTAACCTATATAATCCTCTTACTATCTCTTACTATTTTGTCCCATCCCTTAATCTTAAATTTGCTGTAAAGATGTTTATCGTTTTCAAATATCTTAGTTCAGGATGAAAATTTTTCAAATTTCTTTTTTTATAATTATTTTAAGTTTTTGTCTATACTTATCCTCTCGTAAAAAAGTGACGGCCTGATTTTAATTTAATTATTAATTTGATATTAATTTGAGAATTAGTAAATTAAATTAAAAACAATTAATACATTAAATGTCACATCAATAACTTGAGACTAAAAAGTTAAGGGGGTCTAGTCAATATTTTGTGTAAAAATCCCTGAAAAAAATTAAATTATTTATATAAAAATAAACATAATGTACCTAAGATATGTATAATTTAAAATAAAATGAGCCGAGACAGAATATCCTAGTCTCATTTTATGCAGGGGTATGCAACACTCCAAATTTTGGCTTTGGTGTAACTTACAGATTGAACCATGAATATATTTAACTTAGTTTAAATTGTTGGAAATTTATGTAATTATGATCTGAAGAGTTGTATGTTTGAAAATTATTCGACTAACTAATTTTTAATATCTAAAAACTGTTTGAATAACTTATTAATTTCATAAAGTTATACCCTGGTAGCAAATTTCCGATAATATCGCTAGAATCTAGTTAAAATGTCCAAATCTAGCTAGATTCTAGCGATATTATTGGAAATTATCGGAAACTTACTACCAGGGTACAAATTTTTAATTTTAAAAATTAGTTAGTAAGATAATTTTAAAATATACAACTCTTAAGACCATAATGCCATAAATGTTCAACAATTTAAGCAAAACTAGGTCTAAATTTGTTCAACAGTTCAGTCAGTACTTTACGCATTTCTGGATAAAATGAACCTAGGATTTTCTACTTTGGGTTATTTTATCACAACTTATACATATTTTTAAGTATATTATGTTTATTTTTATACAAATAATTAAATTTTTTTAAAGGTTTTTTTACACAAAATATTGACTAAATGTAAGACCCTCTTAATGATAAAAAAAATGAGTTGAACAAACTGTTATTGATTTTATAATTTAATAATTTACACAGAGAAAGTTTTATATGGCTCCTAATTATTTAATCTATATAATATTATCTATATAATATTAAAGTTCAAATTAATGTCCATCCGTCCGTCCGGCCAGTCTTCTATATATTATTATATTATTATATTAGTGAACCGGAAATGAAAAAGGGTTCAATTGGATACACGAGCGAGCTTCAGCAACCAAGTTTTTTGCTAGTTTGATATTATTATAATAAATTAAGAGCGTGGGTAGAGCTCGAGTTTAATACAAAGAAAAAAGCTTTAGGAATTTTAACAAAAAAATTATATAGAAAATTATTTTATCATACACAAAAAATGTATGCTTTGGAAACAATATTTCATTTTGTCACGTGAAATTAAGTACAATTCCTAGGCTTAGTATATTTAGAAACGAAATTGTGATTAAACCTACACATTTTTGTTTCAATAGTTCCTATAAAGGAGTAATAAAATTAAGCTAAAGTATTAGTTGTTTGTCACGAATAACTCTTCAATTTACTATTACACAGGTATGAAATTTTCATAAATTTAAGTAACAAATGCTAAAAAATTTTTAAACATTTGACATAGAACTTGATTAAACTAACAGTTATTTAATTTAAAAATTTAAATGTATAAATAGTATATTTCGATACAAGTGCGCGAAGTTGGTGATTCCCGCACGGATGAAATTTGTCGCCCTAGCGAAGCGAAGATCACCCATTTCACTCACATGTATGTTTGTCATTCGAGCGGAGCGAGGGTGACAATCACACGAGTCGAGGACGACAAGACGCGGAATGAGAAGCGATAAAAACAAGGGAGAATGTGAAAAATTAATAAATAAAAAAGCGCTCGAGCGTTTGTTTCTCGCACGGTGTGCGCGAAGTAAATTGATATGCGCATGCGCCTACTTCGCGCACTAGTGCCAGAAATAGCTACTTTGTAAAACAAGCACGAGAAAGCGAACTTCGCGCACTCCGTTAAAAAAAATAATTTTCTTAAAGTATAAAAGACAAATATTAATTTATAAGTTATCATAAAGTCAATTGACTTTCAAATAAATTTTTTATTATAATTATTTAAGTTCAAAAAACGTAACAATAATAAACGTGCGTAGATAAAGATTCAATACTAAAAGTTTACCTTCAATAAATTTAGACATAATATAGGCATGAGTAGACGTATAGAAAAAGAGAAAATGCTTAGCTGCTCGATTATCCTAACTGAAACTTTGAGGTTATGTGTGACTGATAAAATGGAAAAAAAGATATTGTAAAAATGATGATATCGTAAAATTACAAAAATAGATGCATAAAATAATATATTCAAGCAACATGTTAAATATTTAAAATAAGATTTTTTTTTTTCAAATTTATTGTATGTTATTAAATTTAGGTTATGTTACTGCTTAAGGTAGTAAGGGCTGGTACAGTCAAACAGGAACAGGAACACTGAAAATACATTGTTTTTATATCTATATATACGAGGAACATCTTGCTTCTTCCAGGAAAAAGCGAGGCGTTTCTTATATATATAGATATCAAAACAATGTATTTTCAGTGGTCCTGTTCCTATTCCTTTTTACTGCACTAGCCCTAACGCAGAAACTCATTTAACAAAAATGATGTGTGTTCATACAAAATAAATTTATATATAATATGTATATCATTTTTCAGGTGATTTTGAATTAAAATAAACTAAAGATACAACGTGCCCTAAGATAAAAAAAATTTATTTTTTTTAAACTAAAATACATTATATTATTATTATTATTATTATTAATTTTTTAATGTTTAATAAAAGTATTTATTTAAACTAATTGACTTTTAAAAATTTTATTTTAGAGACTATAATAATATATAAAAGAAAAGTTTTGAGAATGTAAAAATTACAAAAAAACATCCACTTATTATTTTTGATAGTAAATATTTCTTGCCTAAAAATGATCCTTAAAATAAATGATAAAAACAAGTAAAAAAGAAATAAGTTGTAGTTTAAACAACAAATGATAAACTTTGGAAATTCTTTATTTTTACATCTGCTAAAAAAAAAAAAAAAGGCACAAACACTAACAAGCAGAATGAAATCACAATGACATTCGTTCAGCATCCAATAATTTACGCATCCAATTAAAATACATTTCAAATTCGTAGAATAGAGCAGCTCGGCCGTTTCCTTCAAAAATCCCATTAAACCAAAAGCCAAACGCCAATTTATTAACAGCCACTCAAAAAGAAAAACCAACAGGCGAAATTTAATTCCAGCATCCTTGGCAAACAAAACTCGACTCCCGAGCCGTATCTCCTTGCCTTGGCCGCGGTGTCGAAAAAAGTCCAAACAAATCCGAGCAACAAGACCGCCCTAAAACAAACAAAAACCTGCTCCTTGCACCTTAGCATCAACGTTAAGACTGACGCTCGAACCGAAGCCGAGGCTTCCTGCCAGCAGAAGGGGCCCGCCGACTCGGAAGGCGTCAAATAAGTAGGAGCCCCTCTCTCGCACATTGGTCCAACGGCCTGTCCCTGCTTCTGCTCGCGATTCCGACCAATCAGGCCTGGGTCTTCTGTTTAAAGGGGCGGCGCGCCGCGGCAGTGGGGGATAAAGCATGTAAAACAGAATGGGCGGAGCGTCGGCGCATGCTCGGAGAAGGACCGAGTGGAGAGAGCATGCCTCAACTGCTCAGTCCTGCTGTGAACGCAGTGAAGAACACAGGCTTGCTTAACTCGTCGGCGGCGTGGATGAGAGGGAGCGAGAGAAAATAAGAAGTAAACGATCTTTGCCAAGCATTTAGTGTGAGGATCGCAGATTAGATCGCATTTCTCCGCTTAGGACACTCGGCCACCAGTTAGAAATGATCGACAGTGTCAAGTGAACAGTTTTGGAACAGGCTCGGACGCAGTGGCAGACAGTTCCTCGAGTTAAACGCGCGAGTTGACGCGAGTGCCGACGATCGTACTTGGTTTAGCCGGTTAGGTGATGCTCTCGCGTTCGGATAGCGGAGTGACGACGACGACGACGCCGACGACGACGACCCCGAAGTGTGTCGCCTGGTTGAAACATCAGAAAACGGTGTCGCGCGCTTAGCCTTAGGCTACCGAATCAGTTGCAATGATGAACGCGTTCCTAGATGGAGTGCCGTCGCATTCGCACCATCTGGCGAATCTGGGCATAAAGCTGTCACCGGTCGGTCAGGCCAACAGCGGCGAACCCGGCGCCGGAGGCGGCGTGCCGCTTCAACCGTCGCCGGGGGAGGCACCCGCGCAGCAGCACCACTTTCACCCGGCGCAAAGCTACCACCCACACCACCCACATCCACACCCTGGGACGCACATGAGCGCCGCCCACGTGGGCCACCACATGGGGCATCACGCTGGCTACGCCGCGCGAGACTTCCTGCTGAGGCGCGAGCACGAGTTCAACGCCACCGCGAACCCCACGACCCCGGAAAGCGGCCTGAACCTCTTCACACCGCTGCATCACGACGGCACGGCCGGCGGCGGTATGCAGCAGTTCCCGCACCACCCGGGACAGCATCCCCTCGCCTCGGCCAGCCACTATCCCGCCCAGTACCCGCACGACAGTCGGCTGGCTCCGCCACCTCCGAATCACCATCAGTACCTGGCGACGCCGCACCTCGCCACGGCCATCCACCACCAGCAGCATCCGGCCGTGAACCACCCCGGCGGTTCGCATCCGCACGGCGCCTTCCTCCGATACATGAGGAGCACCGGCGGCAACGGCGCCGCCGGCAACAACGTGCCCGATCACCGGCAGAAGATGTCCTGCATGTGGATCGACCAGGACCCGAGTGTGCCCGGCGGCGGCAGGAAGATCTGCGGCAAGTACTTCGAGAGCCTCCACGACATCGTCACGCATCTGACGGTCGAGCACGTGGGTGGACCGGAGTTCACGACGCACGCGTGCTTCTGGCAGGGATGCTCGAGGAAGGGTCGGGCCTTCAAGGCCAAGTACAAGCTCGTCAATCACATCAGAGTGCACACCGGGGAGAAGCCCTTCCCCTGCCCGTACACCGGCTGCGGGAAAGTCTTCGCGAGGTCGGAGAATCTCAAGATTCACAAGAGGACGCATACGGGTAAGTTTTTCGATTTGCTCGAAGCTTTTTATTGTCAAACTTTGCGCGGCTACTTCGCGTTGAACAGTGTCTCGGGAGTTTCGCTCCTGGTAATTACGGCGACGGATGCAGTTCGTTTGTGATTGTGAACATTTGAGAGTTCGTATTTGTACAAGTGATTGAAATAGGCAGTAATTCGGCAATACAAATATTTATGTATTTAAAGATTCCTCGTGTTGGGATAGACAAAGCAGAAGAAATGTTCTTAGCTAAGAATTAAATTTAATGATTAATGTGTTGGGTCGTAAACGGATTTATTAATGCAGAAATGAGTTTATAAAATCTTACTTTGTGCCGTCTTAATTTATTTCGTAAAAAATGCGTGTAATTAATGAATGTTAAATTATAATGTCTTAAATATAGTATTTTAAACCAATTAAGAAAACAATAGTCGGTGCAGAAAAAAATTCTTTCATCCGTCGTTATTATTACGTTATGCCTCTCTTAAACTTGTAATTTATCATTAACGTGCTTCGGTTGACATGAACGACGCGGCGGTAATGAAAAATGAAGGCTAATTAACGGTACTGCGTGAGAAATATTTCTTCGCGGCTTTAATGATTCGAGTCAATTTTAATTTTTTTTTTTTTTTTAACTTTAATTAATGAACAGGTTTTCGTCAATACCTGACCGGCAACAATTACGTAGTGTAACAACAATACCATAACTTTCTAAGAAAAATACCTCATCTAAAGTTTCTCGGCGCGGCAATTCCATAAATCCGAAAAAATCATCGTCGCCTAAAAAAAAGTCGAGAGACCCGCATTAAGATAAGCATCTTAACAGCGAGATTTTTAAACATATATATAAATGGCATAAAACACATGTTTTCGTGACAATAAAAGTTTATTACCTGCGCGTTCACGAGCCAAAAAGGCTGATCATAAATTCCGAAAAAACGCGGCCCGAAAGGGGGACAGACTAGTATATTCGGCGCCGCGCGCTTCAATAATCTCT
Source organism: Ormyrus rosae (assembly GCA_035047165.1). Lineage (NCBI taxonomy): Eukaryota > Metazoa > Arthropoda > Insecta > Hymenoptera > Ormyridae > Ormyrus > Ormyrus rosae. The sequence continues at coordinate 2,624,738 of JAWWML010000052.1, read as the reverse complement.
CCCACAATTAAGAAATTACCGAGTCGTATATCCCGCGTCTTTACGAGGCTCGCCAGAATCCGTCAAACGCCGCAACGCTTTTAATTAGTCTCCGTTATTCGGCGCGCGATTCGATTTACTTTTAGTTTCCCCCCCAGCTCCCTTCCTCTTACCCTTCGACGCGTATAATAAAGCAACCCTTTTTGCTCTCTCTCTCTCTCTCTCTCTCTCCCTTCGGCTCCTTTTTTCGCGGGGTCGCCTCGAAATTGTGTGCTTTCGAAAACACGAGTGCAAGAGCGACGTTTATTGACAAAAGGTGAGGGCGACTGGGTAGGCAGCCAATATTTCATTAAGTGCTCTTTCGCTCGCGAGCGGGGATGTAATAAACGGAGAGCGACGATGAAATGGCGAGGCATAATGGCTTTGTTTTCCTCGGCGGTCTGGTGTGTTTGAGTTTCGGTGTTATTGTGTACCGAGTATTTGCTTGGGGAAATAAATATAAGGTGTTTAAAGGTTGGTCAACCATTGGAAATCGAAATTTTGTTTAAAACGATTTGAAAAATGACCGATAGTGATAAAACTTTAAAAAGATTTCAAGTGTAATTCCAGAAAGAGTGTAGCTCCGATTTTCATGAAAATTCATCTCGTTTTCTACAAGAGATGATGTGGGGTGAATTGGATTATTTTTTGATAAACTCAAATCAAGGGAAATAGCACATTTGCATGCACACAAAAGTTATAAAAATGAAATTTGTGGCTATTTTCGTTATCGTATTGTCAATCAGTGCATCAAAATCCGAAGTTTCAAGAAAAAAAAAGCCTCTTTTCTCTAAACTACGTTCTCTAAACTACTAAAACACGTACGTTAAAAGTAAAACTAAAAACTTCAATGGTAGCCCAGCGTCCTCTGCTCTCCGCTCGCGCAGCGCTCCTTCATAATCGCTCCTGACAAATCTATTAAAGCATCGCTCATCTCTTCACCCGAGGATTAAAAAAACGCGTCTCCGTGCAGCAGCGACGGCGGCGGCACCCCTCTCTCTAATCCGCAGCTGATACCAGGCGACGTAGCAGCAGCAGCAGCAGCAGCAGCCATTAAAGCCGAATCGATATATGCATATATACCTTCCCGGCGGAGGGAAAAAAAAAAAGAAAGGAAAGGCAGCGCGCGGAACACGTGCTAAGAGCGCGATTGGCGCGACAATGGGATTCCCCCGTCGGCGCGCGCCATTGGCGCTTTTTCGGGGGGGGATGACGGGCGATGATGCCGCCGTTAAGTAGGATAGAAGCCACCCCTCCGAACCGGGAGAGAACATCATGGCTGCTTAGGAGAGCCGTTTTTAGCCCCGCCGCGCCGCACGGTAATTGCCAACCGGTTTTACGCCGCGGTTCTCGAGACAGAGAGAGAGCACGGCTCTCTCTGTTTTCGGATAAACAGAGCTGTGCTCTCTGGTAAATACGGAGCCTCGCCGCCGAGACGGAAGAGGTGTCTGCGGGCACGTATTTAATAAAAGAGAAACTTCCGAGCGCCGCCGGCTGTCGCGGAACTGAGTAAATCGCCCGAGCTAATAATGCCGTTAATGAGAATTTATGAAAATGCCGGTGACGTTCGTTAGCGGCGAGCGGAGCTGAGTTTCGCGCGAGTCGCGGATCTTTGCGAGGCATTAAAATTAGTTTCTCATTTAATTAGAAGCTTCAACTATTAAGCGACACGAACGGATGATAGGAAAGCTCTTCTTGTTTCGCGTGCGATTACTAAGGGTTTTCCCAACAGTAGTAAAACGATTTTCAATGTATTTTTTTTTTTGCCGAACAACGCACCTTTTGCCGTAATTAAAAGTTGTAAATCATTTTTATCGTGTACGATCGTTAACTCGCATAAGCCTCTCTTTTAAGCACAGAACTCAAAACTTTCTATTATACGATTGCCCAAAAGGAACGCTTTAATTATTTGCATCTGCCCCTCGGGCCCATCAACTAATTTCTAACCTACCTGAGCCACTAATCTATTTATCGATTAAAAATCGATCTGCTTCCAAGTGGCAGTTTACAACCCCCTCTCTTCTCCCGAAGCAAATAGCGCAGCCTCCAATCTCAACGAGAGCTCGAAAAAGAAATCAGCATCCCGGAGGAAGTACAATAAAGGGCTCGCGGCGGCGGCGGCGCGTGGACAAGGGCTCGTGTCGGCGTGGCGGGGTGCCAACGCGCCGATGTCTCCGGCGCAACACACGAGCCGATCGGCTCTCTCCCTCTCTCTCTCTCTCGGAGTATACAGGACAAGCTCACGATCGTCACGAGCGCGGCTCCCGGAGCCCGGGGAATTTGTTCGCCGATGCTTTATTGCGCACGCGCAACCAGCGAATTCCCGCGACGCTCGTGATGATGTGCGCCGAGGAGGCTTCTAATCTGCATTTTTCATCGGCGCCGGCCGAAGGAGGAGGCCCGACCCCGGAGAGTGACGCTTGCCGAGCAAGTGGCTACCGATGTATATTGGCTTCGAGGCGGTTCTGGGAGAGAGGATTTTTGATAGTTTTAAGTTGCTCGAACAGTGCATTTTTACCTGAATGACATAGTTATTTATCTCAAGGGGGCTTGCCGATTTAAATGTACTTAAACTAAGGAGTTCTACCACGTATCGTTTGATCAAAAAGCAAATATATAAAACCAAAAGTATTATTAACGCAATCTTGAGGGTTTAAGTGATTTTAAAGGAATACTCTTATCTACGTAAACGCCCCCTTAATACAAAGGGAAAATACTCATAAATTCATTTGAAATTATCTCGACATAAAATCAAGCCTCCGTTAAAATGCGATTCTAAAAATTCAAATGAAACTTTGAAACTTCATAAAGCAATCATAAAAACACGTCAAGACTCGCACTAAAAAGCAAATAAAATTAGCAAAACGCCAACAAACGCCCAGAAAAATCCATCAAAAAACAATTACAGCCCCGGCTCGCTCTCGTAACAAGCGCCATAACTAGGCCCCATAACGAGCGCCCCCACGATATTCAGGCTACAAAAGACACCTAACTGCGCGCGGAGCCCACGGCGCGCGCGAGATTACCGCCGCCGGAGGCGTTCGAGCCGCTCGGAGCGAAAAGATCCGAAGGAAATCGAATGAAAAGCGGAAGCGATCCCTCGGCGCGGAAAATCGCGAGCTTATTCCGGTCGGCCGGCGCAAAACACTTATATACGCGTCGCCCGGCCGAAAACTGATTTAGACGGGCGGATTTGCGCGGGGCCCCCGAGGGCCCGACACCGTAACTGCCGCCCGCGAACGAGCTTAAACACTTAAGTAAGAGGGGGAGGGGGGGAGCGAGTGTCTTCTTCGAGGCGGAGATCGTTCGGCGTCAAACTTTACGCCTCCTCTTCCGCTTGCGGCGGCACTTGAGACTCTCGAGCCCTTTTTATCCTTTTGTGCGAGCCGCTCTCGGGAATCCTCTATTGCCAAGCTGCGTCCTGCTGGGGGGAGGATCGCTCTCTCGGATGTTTCAATTTCGAGAGGAGAGAACCTTCGCTTGAAAAGGTGTAAGTCTGTGGGTACGACAGGTTTTCGGGAATTAGGATATTGAAAATGGAAAGTGGGGCGCTGCCGGATTGCTGTGGGAAAGTGTGCGTTATTTTTCAAATTTTCCTGCTGCCCTGCGTAGAAACCGATGGATTTTTATTGTTAACTTGTGCAGTTAGAGAAGGATTTTGCATAGTTTAATACAACAATACTCCGACCGAAGGGACAGAAGGCTAAAAACAAACTTCTTAAATTTTTATTCTGAAAATTAATCTCAAGAATTTATACACCTACACTACATAACCAATTCCGCCGAACCTTTCGTCACCGAGCGGGCTTAAAAAACCGTTAATACAGTATCTAAAACCGCAGTATCTCCGGCGCCCGAATTTAAAAGCGCCGTCCAAACAATCTAACCTCGGCGCGCGCGCGGCTCAAAGCAAACAAATCATCGGGCCGCGCGCTGCTCGCAGGCCAATTGTTATTCCGGAAGCGGCGAGCTGTTGATACGGCTAATGCGGCCCGATACTCGCCTCGCATTTCGGTCTGGCTTCCCCGTCGATGCACCCAGTAATTGTCTCGCGGCTGATTGGACGCGGCTGAAAAAATAACCGCCGATTGCAGCGACGCCGAAGGGCTTCCTCGGGACGTTGACTCTCTCTCTCTCTCTCTTACTCTCTCTCTCTCTTTCTCGCAGTTCCGCAATCATGAGACGTAAACACGTCGCCTGTATATTCGGCGAGGCGCATTGAGCAATCGCGCCAGATATATATTCAATTAGTTTTTGCGCCCCGCACCGTTACGGCTCGCCTTTTTTTTCTTTTTTTTTCTATACACGATCCTCGATAGCGCTCGAAAAGTTTTAGACTTGCTTTATATGCTAATTAAATTTCCTACGATCGCGCTTTCTCGAATGACGCAAACTGCTTTTTAATTTAATTACCGAATCGAGCATTGTCTGGCGTTACCGGAGGTCGCGCAGGAGAAGAAGCGAGAGCGACGAGTTCCATTACCAGCTGTCTCTATTCATATCGAAGCCGGGCGCCGGGATTTATTTCCTCGACAGCCTCTAAATTTTTGCTCGTCGAAGAAGAAACAAGAAGAAAAAAAAAAGAAACATTGACGAGTCGTTGCGAAAGCCGAGAGAGGGAGACGAACGCTGACAAGGCCATAAAACGCGAAGAGACGCGAGGAGAGTCACCGACGACTGTCTATAAAATGAGGCGCGCGGCCAATCGCGAGACCGATTCGCCGTGCCCCTTCGAATTTTAAACTCCCGACGCGAGTGCGGAAGAGAGATAATTGTGCGCGCGCACACCGGTCCGGTACTTTTCCGCGCCGTTGGACGCCCTGCGCGGTTCGGAAAAATCGGCGGGGAAGGATCGCGAGATTTTTTTGTTTTTTTTTTTTTTTGCTCGTCCGGCCGAGCGTAAATGTGGTTTACTCTGTTAATTAAATTATCGATTTTTATGGAGGGTTTTATGATCTTCTTTTATTGAAGACACGAGTGATATACAGCTCGTCCGCTGTAATGATTTAATCAGTTAATTACGGATGTACCGTAAAAATGTACGATCAGCCGAAACTTTTAATTAAGAGTATCTCCTCTAATAGACTCATGAATATTAAAATCTAACGTGTGCGGTACACGGCGCCTATACAGTTTCTAAAAACCACCTAAAAACTCAGCACCTCGAGCCAGCAAATTTCCAGCGTAAATCTTCGTCCGCAGCCCCACTCATTCCGTCAATATTCAATCAGCACAACAACGGCTTAGCAGGCGAAAAAGCAGCTCCGCTCGCCTAAAAACCGCGGCGTCCGCTCGCGTCAGTCGCACGCGGGGAAACGTCTCGCGGAACTCGTTAAGTCGGTATATGCAAATGCCGCGCGCGAAAGTGTCGCCCTTACGAAGGATTTGTTCGGCGCGCGGGTTAATTGCGCGCTCCGGCGCTGTTTTCTTCCCGCGTCCGTGGGAAAAACGAGGGGGGGAAAAAGGAACTTTTCGGCGGCGCGGACGTGATGCGCCTCGATAACGGTCTATTTGCCCCCGCGAACGGACTCTTTTTATCTCCAGCCGTCGGAAGGGTTATTACGCGGATCAAGGGATTCCGAGTTATGGGCGGAAAGAACGCGCGACTGGAATTGCGAAGCGAGAGCTTTGACGTATCGATCGTAAAAGATGTTTTCGGGAGGTTTATTCGAAACCTTGCTGTTTCAAGACAGTTTGTGTGTCCGAGATGAGTGTGCAAAGAATGAAATCGTACGAGATAGCGAGAGGAAAATAAATACACTACGCCTAAAAGTCTTTCCTAAAATGTCAATTCCGTAAATTCAGCGCGTAAACAAGCAATCCGCGACAGCGGCGTTAAACCCGTCTCTAAATAAAATCCGGCGATAAATCAAGAATCCCTCCGGGCGAGCGCAGAGCACTTAGAAACTCGTTACCCGCTCCGGCGGAGGCTAAACAGCTCCTCGGTTCGGCGGCAGGCCGCAATAACCATCTCCCGGCGAAAAGTTGGAATCTGGGACGAGGTAGAGAGAGAGAGAGAGAGAGAGAGGAGGACTATTATACGGTAGCCCTTATGGGAAGAGCGTCGAGAGACGATCCTCTCGCCCCTCCGGCGCGTCGATTCGCGCGCTTTCTCGCTGCGCGCCGCGGATATGATCGTCTCTCCGCACGGCGAAAATATCGAATGTCCTCTGCGGCGGCGGCGCGCCGGTAACGTTATACTTTCGAGGAGCGCGCCGTTTAAATGCCAACGATATTGTAACCGCCTCGCGCGCGCGTGCGTGTGTGTGTGTACGTGCCTCGCGCCTCTAATGGACTTCTCGAGAGGGAAGCTGTGCGGTTGCGGCTTGCTCGGGCCTTTTTTGCGGGCGACGCCTTTTTTTCCGACGTTCCTAAGCCGGTGGGAATGCCGCTGCGGTTTGCCTGATTTATCGGCTGTTATCCCTTTCGAGGCGGTGGCGAGCAAATATTTGGATAAGTTTGAGGACTACTTTGCTTTCGGCAGGAGTAATGAGTGTAAATATGTGGTGGGGAAGGTACGCAAATTCAGAGGGATATCGGTGGAATGAAGTTTTATTACTAGCGAATGGAGTTAAATTTTATGTTCTGTATGTGTAGGGCAGTTTCTTATAACACTTTCATTATTATTCTCGATCCCTGCAACGGCAACGGATACCCAACGCCCAAAATTTACCACCCGGCGAATTTTAACTAAAAAATATAAATTAAAAAATGACTACTTTCATACATCTTTTACATTGGGAACTGTGACATTAAATTAATCTTTCCCTAAAATTAGCTTCTAAGAAGTGCAAAAGCACCCTCAATTTCCAGATCAGCTCGAAACTTGGCGCGCTTCAGAACTTCCCAATTAGCGACGTAAATTCCCGGGTTCACTCGAGTGGCGCATTGCAATTGTACACGCGAGCTTGTAGCGCAGCTGCCACGTGCGCGTCGGCGTAAATTTAATCGCCGAGCTGTGGTCTCGCGTCGTTATAAACTTCCCGCTCGAATCCATGATAAAGGACAGTGGGCCACGCCGTTAAAGGTGGCTCTTAATAATCGGAGGTCGCGCAATAAAACGGGCTATTTCGCTCTTATTTGTGCAAAGAGCCGGGGGAAAAATAACGTCGAAAGCGAGGCAAAAATCTCTTTCCCACACTTGGCCCGAGCCGGTTATGCGTCTTGCAGTTGGCGAAAAAGCCTCGGACGACGACGATGAAGAGGATAAAAAAGGAGGACGAAGATATCGCGCTCGGAGGGAGAGAGAGAGAGAGAGAGGGAAAGAGGCGAGGAGAAGAAAACAAAACGGAATTGCGGCCTCGCTCTTTCGCGGTGGATGATTTAGGGGGCGAGGGTCGGGGGTCGCGGCGCTCTCTCTCGAGAACAGGCTCTGGAATGCCGGTCCTCTCCTCTCCGCCGGTACTCCCACTACAACGCGGAGAGCAAGAAGCAGCCCGGGCAATGATAAGGGACAAGGATAACGGATAGGCCATTTACATAGGCGGGGAGAGCCGCCCGGACAAGTTGCCGACTTGTATACGCCGCTCGCGCTCGTGATCTGCCGCAGATCTGCGCGAGCCCGAGGAGAGGCGAAAGGGAAATCAGCGGGGAGAGTGCATACGAGAGAGAGAGAGAGACAGAGAGTCGAGGAGCTTTTCGAGTCCGTTTCCTGGTAGAAATTCGCCCGCGGAGGAGCGGCGAGTTTCGTGGAACGAGAACGAGCGCCGGGGCCTGTGCGCGCCCGCAGCCTGCATAGTTTGGACCGCATTGTGAACGGCTTGTGTAATTCGCCCGGAGAAAGCTGCCTTTTCTTTCTGCGGCCTGATGGATTAAGGCCTGTTCTTCGCGCGATTTTTTTTTCCTCCTCTTTCCGCCGAGTAGATTACAGTCGCGTGTAAAAATCGCTTCCTTTGTGTGCCGGCGAGATCCCGCGTAGATTCTGGTGATTCGAACGACGTTTGCTCCTCTAAGTGGCGGCGAATCGCGCTAGTTTTACGCGGGACGAAAGAAGGCACCGAACGAGAATTTAATAATTAGAGGCGAAAAAAAGGGTCGGTACCCGCGGAGAAACGGAGAGAGAGAGAGAGAGAGAGCACAGAGCGAAAAAATGAACGCAGTCAAGAAGAATCGCGGAGCAAGAAAGGGAACGAGCGAACCTTCCCATCACAGGTAGACTCGATTAAAGCGATTGGCCGCGTCTCTCTCTCTGTCTCTCTCTCTCTTCTCCTCCCCGGGCCATTTAAATCGCTAAACTTAGCAGCTGTCAGGCTTGGGACATTATACGAAGGCGGAAAAAAAGACTCGCGTCGGACGTGGTATTTCGAAGAAGAAGCCTTCTCTCGAGCCCCGAGCCCCGAGAAAGTCAGAGTGAAAATCCGTTCGCTCTCCGTCTCTCTCTCTCTGTCTCTCTCACGCGCGGCGCAGAGCTCTCTCTCTCGAAACGTCGGAGACGCAGGTCCGAAGGTCGTCGGACCCGAAATCAAGCTACCCTCCGTCAAAATCAATGGATATCTCGCGCACGGGAGTCAAAAGGGTCTCTCTCTCCGGCGTGTATTGTAATTTCGTTTCGTAACCCGATATCTCGGCCTCTCTTTCATTTCGACGAAGCCTTTAGACAAAGCGCGGGGCTACTCGGGCTGCTGAATTTCCCGCGTGAGAAAAAGCGCGCTTTCGATTAAAAAAAAAAAGGCGAGGGTGAGAAAAGGAGAGAGAGAGAAGAGAGGAGAGGAGGGGGGGACTAATGGCTCGGATGCGCGTGCGCATCAACGGCTCCAAGCGTGAATTATGTTTCATGCGAGATGTCAAATTGCTCGCCATATCGTAAAATATACAACTGCGAGCGCTGTGGGAAACATTATGTTCTCCGCGGCTCTCGCTCTCTCTCTCTCTCTCTCTCTCCCCTGCGCCTTCGCTCGCTCGCTCGTTCGCTCGCTTACTCTCGCCCTCGCTTCTTCTTATTCTTCGGGGCCCCGGCCCTATCGTATGTATGAGAGCGCTTTTAAAATCGAGAGGCGAAGATGTCGACATTGTCCTGCATTGATAATTATCAATATATCACCGGGGAGACGCGGTGATTTAAAGGCCAAGCTTTTTCCGAGCTTTCTGCCGCAGTTCCGGACGGTGGTTATATCGTACTTACGATTATTTACATCGATTTATATTTCGCGATTTTGAATTTGGCCCCGTACAAATTGTTACTGTCGACTACGTCCAACTTGTCCGCGGATGTTAGCGGAATATTAGCCGAACTGTATAATTATTCCAATATTTAAAATAATATTTTAGGCAGTAAGAAGTAATAAACACAATTTTTAAAATCATAAAAACTTTTGTTATTGCTCGTAGTTTTAATATGAGTAGATCATCAATAGATTTAGTTTAATAGCTTAGTTATTCCAGGATGACATAGGCAGATCGGACGGTTTTTCGTCGGTTACTGGATAGAAGAAAAATATTAAAGCCCGAATCTACAAAAAAAAAAAGACAAGTACCCGAGCTTTTCTGGCGATGAATTATTTTAATAGTGGGTCATCAAAATTCAGCACTAAACAATAACACCAGTGCACGACAGGTAAAAAAAAAGATTTAAAAGAAATAAATAAAAATTAAATACAATAAAATGTATGAAATAAATAAAAAAAATTGTTTAAATTAAAATTAAAAATTTAAAAAAAGGAAAAAAACGTATGAAGTTCTATATCAGCGCGAAAAGTGCGATCTGTCCAAAGAAATTGTATGTCTGTTCGTGTAGTCCATTGAAAACATGTTTTTTAGTTTTACCTAGAAGATATCTGACAGATGTTCAGGAATCACAAAGGAATGATATTCTTAAAATTTCTCTCTTATTTGCAAAAGAAATTTAGTTCAGAATGTTTACTTTTTTAATCTTTTTTAGTGTACAAATAAGTAATTAGATTAGATTTACAATTAGAAATGACTTTCACGATAAGTGAAAAGGCTGTTGAATACTGCTTTAAAATAAAAATTCTCTTCACTGTTAAATCATGCACTACATTAACTATTAATACAGTTCCTTCACGGAAAAAAATTCATAGTAAAATTTTAGCTTTGTAAGTAAATTTTACCCAATCCGAAGCGCCGTCTTTCTTCCTGTCTCTCTCGCACGTGCGGTGGCTTACTTAATAATTTACAATCAATAAATTTTACTCAAGTCAGGATCAGTATCTTTTACTCAATTTTTCAAGTAATTTTCACTAGCGATTTTTCTCCGTGTTCTCTAACGCACGTCGCTTGACCGCCCGCCTCTATTCTCAAACCGCAAAAGCATCATTCAGCCAATTTATATAAATACACACGCGGCCCCCGAAGTGTTACCCATAACCGACACTTTATTCCCCCCCAACAAAATCAAAATAAGCAAAACTCCCCGCGTTCCCGAAACGACCTGCTTTAGCAATCTTCGCGCCACGCCCAGTGTCCAGTCATTAGGCGCAATCCTAGGCCCGCTCATTAACCATCGACCGCTCCGAACAAAGGGGCGAAAAAAAAAGAAACAAGCGAAAGAAACTCTCTCTCTCCTGGCCACACGCGCATACGCACATATATATATATATATATAACCGAGAGCCATCGGGATGAGTCGCTCGCGCGCTCCACGTTTTAAAAAAGAGAGACGTAAAACCGGGGCCGGCAAAAAACGTCGAATCATCGGCAGTCAATAAATACGCACCAATCGATCTCTTCGAAGCCCGCGGAGTATCCATTTAATGATTAAACGTCTCTCGGGGCAGGCACACCGGCCGTATAACCAAATTAACCGTGACTAAAGTGCATTTAACGGGCCTTCGCCGCCCCCCCCCCGGGCCCATTGTCTTTAGCCTTTCTCCCCGAGGGAGCGAGCTGCGCTCTTCGGAATTTCAAATTGGAAATTCCAAATGCCTTTTTCTCGTCGAATCGGACGAACGATTTTCTGCCCGAGAGGAAAGCGCGCGAGTCCCGGCGACGAGTAAATCATGGCTTTTCGACGACTTGGCAGCGGCTTAGCTCGAAGGAGGGAAGTATATATGGTGTATATAACCCTCGGGGAAGGGAGGTCGAAAGTTTCGCGCGCAAGTTTTACCGCGGGGATGCATTAGCCGCGAGGCTTGAGAGCTGGAGGATTGGGAAGAGTTATTATTTCGGATCTGGCGAGGTTCGGGGGTTTTTTTTTCTTCGTTCGTTCGAAGTTCTTCTTGGAGAGATTAGACGGCGCGTTTAAGAGTTTGGACGTCGTCTTACGAGCGATAATCGTACTAATGCGATAAAGTATTTGATATTAAGTATCTGTAATCTTGGTGCAGTTCTTAAAAAGCGCGCCGCAGTAAGTACGCTCTCCGGCTTCTTACTCGCGCACTATCCCCCATTCCGATTTATATTCTCAGCTTCGATTTTCTTATAAAGTATCAAAAGTCGTTGACAAAGAATCAAAGTCAGTTTCATCCTCTTCAGAGAAGATCCAAAAGTTGAGATTCATTAATTTCTTCGTAAAAATGACAGTCCTCCCGTCATTCACCCTATCGTTCTTATTGGAACGTTACGGAAATGAGGTAAGACAGTAAGTTCGGACTGTATTATACCTACTTAAAAATCTGCCAAGTCAAACAAAAAATGAAACGGCGAGTACACGGATTTCTTCTTAAATTTAGTAAATCGACTATAACGCCCTCGAAGAATTTAATCGCATTCCTGAGCTACATTCCATCGCGGCCGGCACTCGACTCGCCGAAGAAAGCAGCCTCTTCCCCGAAAAAATAAACAGGCATTACAAGCCCTCTCGAAAGGTCGGGAAAGTGCGAACGGAAGAACCGCAAAGCCTCTCTACGCTCTCAGCCTCGAAAAAAAAAACCCCCAGAAGAGAGAGAAACGACAATAGGCCCCTAACAAGCCGGATCGCTTGGCGACCTTCCGTGGCGTTTAGCACTCGGCTCGCTCTCACAAAGCTACGCTCTCTCTCTCTCTCTCTCTCTCGCTCGCGCGCGCGCCTCGTCCCTTTTTCCTCCCCCTCTCTCGCCGAGGGGAAGCCGCGCGCAAAACTCGGGCCGCCGCCGGCTTTTTGTGCGCCGCGCGCGGCGCACTCGAGAGAAATAGCCGTGGCTAATAACAACGGCGCGAGCCTCAATGGGCAAGGTGGAAAGGCTCCTCCCAGGGATTTACGGGAAACTCGATCGCTATTTGCCGCGCCCTCGTAAACAGACGGCGCTTTTTCGGGATAGTCGCCCGTTCTAGGCCGCTTTCCGCGGCCGGAGGACGACGGGGATGTATACCGGTTTCTCTCTCGGGAAAGCCCGATGCTAATTTGCGGCCCGGCAGGGTGGAAGGATTGAATTCGTTTTTTTTTTTTTTTTTTATTAGAACCGCCGGGTAAATAGAGCGACATTTGACTCTCTTGTCGCGGTACAATGAGTAGCATTAGCATAGAGTGTTTTGGAGTCGCGCGCGAAAAAAAGAAACGTGTTCATTCCGATGTGTTCTCGCAATCGATTTACGCAAGAATCGCTCTCGTTCCCGATTCCCGCGAAAAACAACCGAGATCTCGAGCTATTCGAAAACGAAGAGAGAGAAGGAGATTTAGTGCGTCCAATAAATCTCGAAAAAAAAACAACCCGTTTTACAAGGAGCTTTATTGTTTTTAAATAATCCGTTTATTCCGATCGTTTACATATTCGGCTCGAAATTTACAATCCATTTCTCTTCCCGAGAGAAAGAGAAAGGGTGACTGGCGTGCGTGCCGGAGATATTTAATTACGGGAGATCCTCGCCGAGATAGTCGAGTGCCGTGACAACTGTGTACAAGGGTGAGGGTGTTCGAAAAAAAAAGCGGCGGCAAAAAACGCGTGTCTACTCGCTCGCTCGACCCGCATTATTTTGACGTGTTCTAATTACAGTTTTGTAAGGAAAATCTTCTCCCTCGAAGGAAAAAAAGAGCGCGCCGGCTCATCAAGATTCGTCGATGAAAAAAAAAAAAGGCAAACGTTTCGTCTACCAGGAAACATCCTCAAGACAAACTCCTACGGCCGAAAAAAACGTGTCGAATTCGCTAGAAGCGCGTTTAGAAAATGAGGCAGCGATGCTGCCGCTGCCGCTGCTCCTCGGACATTCGGCAATTACGTAAAGCCAGGTCGGATTCCTCGAATGCCAGCTAGATATATTCCCTCGGGCCGTCTGCTCTCTCCCGTCCCAAAAGAACGAGAGCCAAAGCGGCCAAAACGGCCTCAAGGAGCAGAAGCAGCGAAGAGGCGGAGAGGCCGATTAAAAGCGTCGTCGCGCGGTGTAATTCTAAACGCGCCTCATCGGCATGCCGGCCCTCCGCGAAAAATCTCGCCGCTTAATCTCTCTCGGGCGGTAGCTCGCCTCGTCCGCGACGACTTGATCTAAACGCGAAGGGCTACCGAATTTCCTACTACCCGCCGTCGCGGCCGTGGGAGATGGGAGCCCGGATTTTGAGGAACCGCTATCAGATTCCCGCGACGGCGCGCGGGCATTTAATCGCCGGGACATATCTCGCGCCCGCAGCGAGAGAGAGAGAGAGAGAGAGAGGGCTTTTTCCGCGGAAACAAAAGCGACGTCGCGCGCGTAATTGAAACGTTCCGGTAATCCGCGATAAATCGCTTAGGCGTCGGGAGGCGGCGGTAAGAGGGAATAATGATCGGGAGAACGAGAGAGAGAGAGAGAGAGAGAGAGAGCCGTGCCCCCGATGTGTGTACAAACACTCGAATTATCTCCGCCGCCGGGCGCAAACATCTGTCCGTTAAGAGGCCGGCCTCCCTTTCGTGGCCAACATGGCGGAATGATCGCGCGCGGATTTGCGGTTCCTTTTTCATCTTTTTCCTTTTTTTTTTTCCCTCCTCGCAGGCTCGCATTATTGTGCCGATATATACCCGGCCCCGACGATTGAGCCTCCGTTTGTGTATTCAGCGCCGCCGCCGCCGCCGCGCGCACCGAGTGCACTATTTTTAATCGAGCCGCGCGCCGTGAAATTCCTGAGGCTGATTTTTCGACGAATGTTTACTAATGTTTTGACGCCGGCTGTACGGCCGACCGCTCTAATGGAAAATTTTTTTTTTTTTCTTTAAAAATATGCTGGAATGTAATTTCTGAGTGTGAATCTAACCTGAGTTGAATAAAATACGTGCCCTGTGTTTATTGCAATATTTGGACAATTTTCTGGTAAAAGAACGAATTTCTTTACCTAATCTTGTTCCTGCCAACTTCTAATTTCAAAATTACTAGCTTGAAATAAAAAATTGATTAATTTAGGCAAACGGACGGACGGAAACGTTGTCCTTGATCAAAAAAGCGCCGACCTTTCCTCTCATACTTTTATCACTCGATTCCCTTTGGTTTACTCGAACGTTCCTATTTCTCGGTAAGTCGCTCTAAACTTTATGATCGACCAACACGCGTTCGCTCGAGAACTATAAAAATGCAAACGGCAAAGGAGTCGATCCTTATCCGACCATCCGCGACTTTGATTTATAGGTAAATAACACATCCGAAGTACGATTTTGAGAAACTCCATATATATTCTATCTCGCGTGCCAGAAAAGGTCGCCGATCGTTAAGTTTTATAACCGCTCTCGCAGGAGCCTCTTAACCGAAGAAATCAGAGTCACTCTCCTCCGCGCACCAGTCGATTGCGTGCACTTTTATCCTTCGCTCCTTGCTTTTTTTTTCCTCTCCGAGGCAAAGTGTGTCCGAGAAAAGGTTTGCTGCAGGTATATATATATGTACGCATTGTAAAGCCGCACGCAAAGCTAATCGATCAATCGATCTACAAACAGATCGCGCCACTATCTAAATCCAATATCTGGCCGGGCTAATCTCGCACGAGTCGTACCGGGCCGATCGCTATCGATCGACGCCATCAGGGACGACTTCTTTTTTTTTGTGGTCCCGAGTGTAATAGCCGACGTTTAACGTTGCGGTTCGACGAAAATCCAATGGAGGAACGGCTGGAAAAGGAGCATCGAATTAATTGAGGAACGAGATTCTTCGACACTGATATTTCCAGCTGCTTTTGTGCCTCTTTTCGGAAAGGAAAATAAACCTGTTGTCAAAATACTGACGAGGTCTCGCTACTTTTTTTTTTCGTACAATGGTTCCTGGGCTCTGAAACAAGTAAATCCCGATGTAACGAATAAATTATTATTCACAATCGCTTAAAACGAACAATCTAAATATTTAAATGCAATAGAATCTTAAAGAAGCTCGAATGAAGTGCGCAGAGTCGGTAGAACTTACATAAGCGCGATCATTTAAGTTTAATACGGAGCACATAACAAGAAAATTATCCACTCGAGAACGTTAGCAGAAAAGGTGCACATCCAGGGGTCCATAGGTCGTCGCGGTTAGCCCATCTCTCTCCTCCCGCTTCTCTTCTCTGCAGCAGCGGCAGCAGCTCGAGTGCCGGGGAGGGGGACCTCGACAGCAGCAGCAGCAGCACCGTTTGCCGCGGTGGCTGGTGTCTCTCTCTCTCGCTCTCTCTCTCTCTCCTCTCCTCTCCTTCGCCGGGGCACAATAGACGCGAAAAATCATCCATTATCCCCTCGCTGGCCCCGTCGGCCGGCGATGAGCGGGACAATGGCGTACGCCCATATATCACTCGTCCGAGGGCCTTTTTCCAAAAAGCGAGAGCGCGGCCAAGCATTTTCCAACTAGAATCTCGTTTATGCCCCGAGAGCGCGAGCGAGCGGGGACTTTCGAGAAGAGCGAGACGAGGCAGCATCCCTTTTCTCTCTTTTCACCGGATTCCCGCTCTCACAAAAAACTTATATACCCGGAGCTTTTCACCCGGGAGGCTTTATTAGGCCCCGTCGACAAAGCGGCCGTTTGAAACAATTCCAAGTCGACTTTTGTAGTCGGCAGCTGTTTTTTCCTCCCCCCCACCCCCGTTCGTTCTTTGCGTCATCTTGGGTGAATTTAACGGTTCCGCTTCCGGCGAACTTTTCGCTAAAGTCTCCCGCTCTCTCGACTTGCGCGCATATACGTGCAACTCGGCTATCCGGCTGCACAATCGCGCGAGGAGGAGCAACTTAACAATATTTCCTTTTTTTTTTTTTGGGTCCGCGCGGATCAGCCCGAGCCATCTAACGATTATAATAACTATTTTATCCCGCGTGAATCTGGGCCATTGTGCTAGCCAGTTCTCAAAGTCATAACACGATATCTGCACGCGCACAAAGCCCCCGGGATACTCTCTCGTCCGCGTTTATAAGGCGCACGCGCGCGGCGATTCACACGTATATACATATATATATACATATATAAGGGGGAGAGCGATATTTCAGCGGCCACATTGTTGCCATCTGCACCGAGGAGACATCGCACGCAACTCGGCGCTGCGGAAGGAGCTGCCGTTCAAGTCGGGGCCGAAGGCGGCCCGGAGGAGCCGCCGCGCGAGGAAGCAGCCAGCGTCTCCTTCAGCGACAGATTTCCAAAGTTATTAATCGTCCTCGACACTTCTCGGGCCGGCTTCCCTCTTTTTTTTTTTTCTTCGTACGCACGGCCACGCGCGCGCTTCCTTTGTGTTCCTGTTTAGACGCGAGTCTCTCTCTCTTGGCTTCGAGCATCTGCGAGATTGATTTATCTGGCCGGGGCGACGGGGAAGTGAGAGGGAGGGAGCCGGGAGAGACGGCGCGATGATTTTTCTCTCCGCTCGATAATGATTCGTTAATTGATGGGACGCTCGAGCGCGCGTGATTTTGCGATTCTATTCATGTAATTTTCCAGCTTTGACGTTACGTTCGATCGAACGCTCGTTAATAAACGGAAGCGAGCAACAGTCTTTCGCGCAAACAGTACAATTTATAATCTGAGCGAAAAAAGAAAATTGCTTCGTTTTCCGCAAACTCGATCCGTCGCGAAGAAAAAGAATCGATTATTTGAATTGCCGCTCCTCCCGCGGAATTCGAAAGCACTTAAACACTAGTAAACACTCGTGTTACAGTGCATTAAATACACACAAACACTCACGGTCGAACGATCCGGCCGCTCTCGCAGCCGCACTGCCCCGAAAGTGTCTTTATATTCCATCACGTAATCGTTAAAGCGAAAAGGAGTCCTCCACGACTCGGGGCCGTAAAGGGATCAATGGCTCGTGAAAAGCTGTTTTCATAAATATTAACGGCGGCGCTCCGCTCCTTCGCGTACGCACAAAGATTATCCGCCAGTGTATATATATACATACAAACCGTGTCAGGGGCGATATAAGTCGCCTCCGGGGCCGGCCAGGAGCGCGTAACGAGCCGCGTTATCGCGCTTTTCGCGCGTGAGGCGAATATCATAAGCAGCTCCTCGCGTCGGGGCGGCCCCGACCGCCGGAATTAATTGCCCCTTGTCCGGGAGCCCGGCCGAGATAAAGCCTCCGTCCTTCTGCACTTTACAAGTGACCGCAGCGCCGAGATAACTCTTTTTTTTTTGGGGAAGTCCCTCGGTTCGCGGGGCGATGTTAATTTCGGAATTTGACAATGAGGTCTCGCTCGCTTTTGGACGGATAAATCTCGCTTTCGAATTTCTCGGGTATAAAGTGGATTTCGAAAAGTAAAGCTAATAAATCGCCAGAGGGAGAGAGAGAGCGTCAGTAAGAGAGGAACAAAAGGAATACAGGAGCCGAAAAAGAATCTCTCTCTCTCCCTTGGCAAAGTGCGCGGCGTCGCGCGCGTCGACCGCCATTTTCCTCGTAAAAAATCCGCCAAGTTTGCGCTTCCGTTTTTTCGCGCCTCTGCCGCCTTTCCTGCCTTGCCAGTGCAGAGAGAGAGAGAGGAGAGGAGAAACTCCGTGGCGCGAGCCAGGAATCGCCGCCTTGAGGGGTCGCGCCGCTGAAATATATTCGGGCTGGTTCCGGTGGAAATAAATAAAGTCACGCCAGCGCGATCTCTTTCTCTGTCTCGCCGCCCCCCTTCTACCCCTAACTCTTATTCGTGCCTGCGAAGCTTATACTTGCGCCCTCGAGACGAGAGGGAGAGAGAGAGAGAGTCTACCCGACAAAAACTTACGGGCTCCGTGTCAAAGGGATGCGGGGTGCTTTGCTGGATTTTTCGAATTGTTTTATTGCTCGCGGGATTCGATCCAGCTGGCTTTATATTCAATTTAAGCGGAAAAATCTCTTTTTAATATTTGTTTTAAAATAGATGTACAAAAAATCTTATTTGAAGTCACTTACCGATTGTAGTATCCGCATTAATCGCTCAACACGAATCTTCCGATTACATGTAACCGAGCCTGAATTATTTTAAAAACTCCCGTATACGTTTATCTATCGCAGCAACTAATCTCGTGAACATTTTCTTTGATTGCTCCAGGTGAAAAGCCGTTCAAGTGCGAGTTCCCGTCCTGCGACAGGCGGTTCGCCAACAGTAGCGATCGCAAGAAGCACAGCCACGTCCACACGTCGGACAAGCCGTACAACTGCCGAGTCACCGGCTGCGACAAGTCCTACACCCATCCGAGCTCGCTGCGCAAACACATGAAGGTAATTACCCCCCGACCTCCTGACCCTTTAAAAACCCCGGCGAGTGCCGAGAGAGAAAGAGAGAGGAATCTTAATGAGAAATTACTCCCGCGTCAAAATTTACCCGCCGCCCCGCACACGCTGATTATTATTGCGCGCAGAAATATAAATTACCCGGCCCCGGCGCGCCGCATCGCCGCCGCCGCCGCCGCAGAGTGAGTTTCGCTTTTTTCCGCGTGGCCTTTTTTAACTGAGTTATTGCTGAGCCCGCTCGACGCTCGAGAGCTGAAGCGCGCGCGATTCTGAGATTATTAATTCGCTTTGCACGCCGAGACCGACCGTGCCGTTTTCTTTTCACGATGTATACCAGCCCGAGATCCCCCCCATTGAATTTACTGCCCCTTATTAACCCGGAGCGTTTATTAACCCGCGCCTCCTTACCCCCGCCATTACAACGCCCTCTTCTCTTGCTTCCAGGTGCACGGAGTGACGCTGAGCGACGGCAAGCTCGGTGGCGGCTACGACAGCGACGGCGAGGAGAGTAGCAGCAGCGCCGGCAGCCTCTCGGTCACGGGCCACACGGAGTCCCCGCAGCCGTCGCAGCCGGTGCCCTCGGCGACGAGCTCCGCGACCCCGGGCCCGGCCTCCAACAACAGCAGCAACAACAACAACAACAACAACAACAACAATCTGCAACAGTCGCCGGCGCTGCCGCCGAACCACCACCACATGACCGACTGGTACGTTTGCCCGCCGACGGCGATGGCGCCCCAGCACAGCCCCCTCTCCCACCACGGACCCCCGCCCTCGCACCCCCTGGGCCACCACTTCAACCCGCTGATGCACCACCAGGCGACGGCCTACTGAGACCGGCCGGGTCTCCTCGCGTAACCACCAAAGCACCTTCAAAGATCTCTTATCACCGAGGGGTGGGGGTGACTGCGCGAGTCCCGTTATTATTACGTATAGTCGAGTATCTGCGTTTTTTTTTTCGTATTAGGCAGCTTCTTTTTCGTTCGGCGTCATTAGCCGTATATGTCCCTCTGGGTCTGCGGGAGGAACGTCGACCGACTCGTTTCGAATTGCATTCGAAATCGAGCCCGCGAAGCTGGGCAGGCGCTGCTTGGATCGGAAAACGACGAAGAGCGCGAAAATTTCTTGTAATCCTAAGCGGGAGGCAGATCGAGCGCACTGCTCACTGTACCGGGCCCCTTGCAACTTACAAAAATTACAAGCGCCCGGATACTCAAAGGTCTGCAGTCCTCCCGATCTTCCTCCCGCGTGCCATCGTCTGCGCAGCTTCGGCAACCGCTTCGTCGCATTGCGTGTAGATAATTTAAAAAAAAAAGGGGGTTCCCGGCCAGACTTCCAGAGGGAGCGCCACTCCACGTTCGAGAGTTCTAGTATTATATCGTTATCGTCGTAAGTGTACAGTTCGTCCGTGGAGTGCGCCGCTCGGAGTAGAGTTACTTTGAAAGTTAAGGTTTTTAATCTTTATTATTTCGTAAGGAAAGGCTAGGTCCTTTCGTTTAAGGCTGAAAATATAAAAGGGGGAGGGGGCACTGGAGCAGTCACCCCGACGATGAGGCGAGCCCGTTTCAGCCGCCGTTCCTATAAAAAATGTATGAATTAGCTAAAAAAGTACACGTATAGAACGTGGACGCGCAGAAACACGCACGTGCCTAAACGATATACACATTGCAAATGTCTTTCGAGTAATGATTGTTATGTATAAATAAAATATATGTGATTGGAATTTAGTCGATTCAACTCTTAAACGTGTCGCTTCGTTTTATTTATTAGTTTCTTTTTCTCCTCTCTCCTCTACCTTCATTGAGATAAAGCTACATACCTAAAATGTAAATGTAAACAGCAGTTTTAGGTATTATTTGTAATAATTGTATATTTTAACATTACGATTGACGTAGCAAGTTACGTCTTTTTAATTGTACATAGACAATCAATTGAATTTTTCGAGTGCTTTCGATGTCGGGACAAAATTTTGTAAGCTGCGAATGGACCGGTTTTTGACTGTCGCTTTGCCAGATAATGTTGATAAATAGCAAGGAATCAAAATAGTCGAATTAGGGGCCAAATTTTCTACGAAGATAATCTGGTCGAAATCGTATATTATCAACAGTATCTTCATTTTTTCATTTACTATCAAAACTTTTCAGAATTAACAGAAATTACTTGAAGTTTGTTTCCAATAAAGTAAAGAGCTTAATGTTCCTTCCAGCATAATGTAAGATTTAATAATTTTAAGTGGATAGAAGAAAATGAAGTACTCTTTACGTATTTTGTAACTCTTAAAATTGTACAAATCAAAATAAACGCGCTCGAAAATACATTCTGCTCCATCAGGCAAATATTGACTCTTCTAAAATCCACTAAATTCTAATTAAACCGTTTAAAAATATGTACGTAAAAATTAAAATGTGCAACAAAAGCGAGTAAAAGTACACAAAGCGAATGTTAACCTTAAATCGCAATTCTGTAAATGTCCGCTATTATAGATGATACGATGATAATTATTATAATACGTAATCACAATCTTGTTGTTAATACTTCTACGACTGTTTTGATTTATAAAATGTACCAAAATACTGTAAACGACTCATTACAAACTGAAGTAAGTTGGAAGTTTGGTGTATATTACACATGCTTCGATTACTGTGTAATGTCGAAATTTTAATTTTGCAAAAAAAGAAAAAATAAATAAATCATTTATGTTTTATAATGTTTTCTAAAGCTTAAATCTCATTGATTCATAAAAATTTGCAACCCATCTTATTTGGATATATTATCAAACTGAGCAAAGATAAGAAATAAGAATTGATTTATGTTCAATCAGTTCAATTTTGAAAGATTAGATTAACATTTGAATTTCAAATAAATTTCAAAACGGTCTCAAAGCCCAACCAAACATTAATGAAATAAAATTTTGAATTATTTCAACTCAATTTGATATTACATCAACATTCTATACATCAATACAAATCCACAGATTTCTATCATTCATCGAATTAGATTCTGCGCTAATTATTTTCATTGATGAGAGCGAGAGTTGAAAAATAAACACTGTTATAATACTGGAAAAGGATATTCACTGTAAAAAACTTGGCCTAAAATCCGATCACGGAAGTTTCTACTTTCCGTTTCGATAATACTTTCGAGTCCATAAACTTTTGATTCAGTGTGCACGAATATACAATTTCACGTCCGCTGAATCAAAAAACAATATTCGCAACGCGAGCACACTATTTCACAATTCCGCATGACAATTTAGAAGAATGAAATTTGAAATCTAATAGGTTAAACAATATTGACAACAGGAGCGCGTAAAATTTTACGTCCTCGTTGCGAAAAGTATACTATTTAACCTACTGAGAATGCCGTTGACGGCATTGTACTAAGCCAGGGTTAATGCAATCGGTTGCATCGCGAGACCCGACGTAGTCAACTATTACACTTAGACCGATGTAACGCAGAAGAGCTCGAAGGAGACTTGTGCGCTATCGAAATACTTTGCCCGTCGGACGTCTCAGTAATAAAGTAAAAAGTTTTTTACAGTGAACAAACTTTTCCTTGTACATGGTATAATTGATATAGCGTAACAGTAAATAGAGGCGAGTATTTTCGAAACTACGTGAGAATTGTAAATAGTGCATAATGATCGTGTAAGTTATATGTGTAAAAGCGCGTCGTACGAATAAAGTTGCGACGGAACGAGAGGGCGAAATATTCCAAACCATCAATTTCTATGAAATCGAGCTATATGTAACGTGTAAAATAATAATTGACCCTACTATATATACGCCGTATTTCGATTATGACTGTGTGATAATTCTGTAAAATACTAGATTAGAAATTCAGAATATAATTTTATCGTATATAGACGTCGAAGCTGTATTATATAAGTATTATATCGGCCGCTTTCTCGAGAAAGGAATAAAAAGGAGTCTCTGTCAAAAACTATTGGAATCAAAGCGCTTGTAATCGCGAGCGTCGGCGCGCCGCTACGCCATCCGCTCCGAAATAAATCGGCAGAATTATGTTATTTCGAGGCAAAAGCAAATACTGACGTGTTCTCTCATGAAACAAGAATAAAGATTTTATCAAAAATATCATTAAGGTTTGTTTTTTCTTTTTTTTTTTTTTTGCTTTTCTATACATCCCATGCCGAACCTCCCCGAGAGAGGCAGAGAAAAAACCCGATCGAAAGGAATATAACGTTCGCGGGAACTTGTTTAGGACCGTTACGAGATCGCGCTCGGCTTATTTTATTCGAGCATCGAAATTTATGAACGAACGAGATAATAAAATGCGCCCCGGCATTCGGCGCCTCGCCGTCCTCTCTCTCTCTCTCTCCTCTCTTCCTTTTTTTTCATCTTCCTCTCTCTCTCTCTCTTTCTCGGGGTTGTAACCCCGCGCGACGATGACGAGGACGGACGCGCTCTTTTTTTTCGATTTCTCGACGCCGAGCGCGAGATTGCGTCGCTCCGCTCTCGCCAAGATAAATAATAAAAGAGGGAGATGCTCACGGGAGACAAAATGCGTTACGCTCGTATATTTCGCGAAATTCGTCGGGCTTTTGGTATTCCGGCCCCGAGGTGGGATTGATGAAGATTAGATTTATTGAAAAAAAGTGTCGACTTTGAAGTCCGATTCGTTTCGTTTAATCTTTCAATATGTATTCGGGGATATATAAAAAAAAAAAAAGGCCGATTCCCCGGGTAATGGATGGGAAAGCATTCCGAGATACAAGAATTTTAATTAAAGGAACATTTGTAAAACCAGCTTATTATCACATCCTAAATCCCCGAATCTTCGGGGCGCCGCGTATACAAATAAGACACGATCGTTTACCCGGCTCCCAAAGGCGGTCTAACGCTTCGGCTTACACATATATAAATCCCGTGTTTTATCGGCGCGAGTCATTAAAAATTAATTATGAATTTTCGAAATTGTCCGTGCGCGGCTCTCTCGCCCCGGTGTCCTGATCGATAGCCAAAGTCCCGTGAATAAATAACGCGCGCGGAGGCTTGGCGCCGTCTCGCGCGCTTCGAGAGAGAGACCAAAAAAAAAAAAAAAACGCCGGCCGGCGGAGAGAGAGAGAGATAGGATCTCTCGCCTTATTCGGGAGAATTTTATTGCCCGATATCTAGATGAATTCGTCAGATGATTATCCCCGGGAGAGAGAGAGAGGAGGATGATTCTGTTATTGTAGCGGGGCGCGTCGGAATTTTTTCGGGGGGGGAGAAGGGGAACCCACCGCCTGACACGCCCCTGACGAGATCGCCGAGATTACGCCACGCGCTGGATTCCCTGATTCGACGCCCGGCTGCCCCTCTTGCCGCTACATCTCGTCGAGGCTCTCGGGCTCCGCGCGCGCGAGGAGGATTATGCTTTTCCCGCGGTGGCGAACGCGCCGCCTGATTTCTCGGAAGCGGAGCGTATTAGACGAGTCTCGGGGCTTCCACGGAGGACGGGGAGGGAGTAATTATGAGTTTTTTGGTTTAACGGGGGGAGCCACTTTATGGGTGGTTCACGGGCTTACTGGAATTGATACCGGAGAGGGTAATTATGAGTTTAGGAAAAAAATGTGTGGGAGCCGAAGTGTGCGCACTGAAATTCGTGTTTTTCGGCTTTACTTTTTTATCGAGTTTATATCGTCGATTGATATACAAGTGAACTGAGGCTATAAAAAAGATGTCATCATCAAGAAGATACTCAGTAATAGATTCTTTGATACTTATTTTTATTTCGAAAGATAAATAGATTTCCATCTGAAACACGGTGTATTTTTCTAATTTCAATCTCGATAAGAAAATTTGTACTTTTAATGCTGATTCTTTTAAATTCGTCGTCAAGCTCGCCTCGCGCAAGCGTCGCTTTAAATCTTCTCGCGCTAGCAGTGCGCGCAATTTGAGAACGCATTTTTAATTCCAACAAAACTCTGTCGACCGAGAGCAAAAAGCGAAGACAATGCACTCGTCGAGGGGCCAAAAGCGCGTTCGTTCCTCGAAACGACGTAAAAAACAAAATTCCGAATTGTAACTTTAATCTCTTTTCCAATCGTCGTTGGAACTCTTTCAGGCCGCGCGCGCGCGCTATTTTTCTATTTCTGCCGGGGCAGAACCTCTCTCATATTCTTCCCCTCCCCCCCGTCCCTCCTCGGAGCCCTCCTCGTCCGCCGTCTTTTTCTCTATTTCTCTCTTGTTTGTTCTCTCTCGATTCGTTTTTGCGCCCGAGAGAGTCTTCCGCCGCTCGGTATACCGAATGTCAGCTCGTAAGAAAGATCGATAAGCTTGAAATAAGGCGAGTGCAGTTGAGGACAAGGCAGCCGGAGAGAGGAGGAGAGAGAGGGAGGGGGGAGAGACGGTACAAAGCGGACGCGCGCGCGCGCAAAAAAGGTACATCGTTTCGCGCGCCGCGATGTTGCGCCGCGCTCTTGCGGTCGCGATAAAAATGAGGAAATTTATCGGGATTTTTCAAGGGCCGCATCCTTCGAATGCTCCGCTCTCGCCTCTCTATTGCGAGCTTCGGCGTAAATATATATATATGTATGAAAGAGGATTGCTACAATTGCGGGCCCGGGGTATATCCGATAGCATCTAATAAAACTTGTCGTGCTGCACTGACCCTCTTGAATAACATAGAACTGTATTAGATCGATCCCTCTGATATGACGAACATGTTTGATGAACAGTTCACGATCCGTGTTGTATTTTCAGGTATACTTTGTGTCGGTGAGTTATTGCGGAGTACCGAGTGTTGTTCTTCTTTTCGAGTCTGGCTGATCTCGGAAATTTCGTGCATTAAATATAATCTCGCGTTCTTCGGTATCAAGGACATTTTAATGAAAACTCATTCGTTCTTGGCGATCGGCAAAATGGTTATTTAAATCGTATCCCCGAATCATTTGTAACAATAACTGAAATAATGAAATATGAATTCTATTTGTAAGATCATTACATTTACCTTCCCTTATGCAAGAATCGCGGTCCAAAAACTCCCCCTCCTACAGCCTCCCGAAACTCATTAAAAATTAAAGCGACCTGTGCGGGCAAAAAAAACGAACCCGACATCCGAGCAGCGGAAAGAATCCCCTGGCCACTGGCCTCCTCTCCTGCCCGCGAATCCCCGCAGCATTTCGGCGCGTGTACGTTCCCGCGACGCGTTGCGCTCCGCATATACCGCTCTCGTCCCGGGGAGGGATAAAGAAAAGAAAAGGTCCGTCGGGGGGCGGGCGCACGTGGATCTCTCTCTCTGTCTCTCTCTCTCTCTCTCGCGTTGCTCGGCGGAGCATGATCTACGAGGGTTATTACAACGGCAGCGAGGCGCACGATCGCGGCACGATCGCCGCTCCGGCGGGAGGAGGAGGAGGAGCAGCAGCAGCAGGAGGAGGAGGAGGGAAGAGCTCCGGAGCGTAGCCTAGTTGCGATATAAATTTAGCGATTCGCCGAGGCTGATTTATCGGCCCGCCGGCCATTTTTCTCGCGCGCCGGGATTGCTCATTATTCGCCCGGAAAAATCGGTGCCGGCCCCTTGACTTACGTGTGCACTCCGGCGGACGAGGAGGTGCTCGTACCGGTGATGGGGGCTGCTTTCTGCCTCTCTCGCGCTTTGATGGCGCGCTCTTTTTCCGCGCGAGGCGATCGAGGCTCCCGAAGGCGCGTTTGCGGGACTTTTATGCGGGTAATCGCTGTGAGTTCGGACCTCTTTAATAGGAAGGAGTGCGCGGAAAAAAGGGAAGTGGAACGAGTTTATATAAATTGCGGCGTAAAACAGTACGAAATAGCTTTGCGACGAATAGAGCTTGGAAAAAAGTTGAAATAATTTCAGATGATTAAATTGTTGCTAAGCTCGTTGCGCCTTTTGCGCCAACATTTTCGTGCTCTATAATTTTAGCTTCACAAAACAAATGATGTACAATCCAAAAAAAGCCCTTCGTCCGATATTGTTTTGCATTGAATCCATCTTGAAACCCATATCAGAAACAAACTCCAGTTGCGATGTACGCTCTCTCTCTCGGGGTATTGTCAGCGGCAAATACACGAGGCGCACGAGCGGAGAGAAAGAGAAGAGGGACGGGGAGAGAGAGAGAAGAAGGGAGGTCGGGGTCAGCGCGAGCGGCGAATGCGAATGAGGGCCGGGCTCCGGAGAGCGCAATTTGCCCGGAGCTCTCGTTTGTCACTGGGATCTACACTTTTACCGCTTCCGCGCAACTCTTTTCCGCCGGCGAATTCGGCCTTCATTTTCTTGATTTACTTCCGCTCGTTCTTCCCCGCCGAATCCGCCCTTCTCGCCCTCTGCTGCGTTCGTCGGGCTTTTCCTGAATTTTGCTCTTGTCGTTCGGGAGGTTTTTTTGTGAAAAGTATTTTTGTGGAAACTATTCTGTAGGTATATTGCGGTAATGTTATTTGAGACGAGACGAAAATGCGAGTTGGTTCCAATCGAAACATTTCATTCCCGCCGTAAACGTTAGTTTTTACAACTTCTATAATTACCCAATTTATTGTTTTCCTCTAAACTTTTATGCACTTCGTTTCTGTCGTACGATAATTTGCTTATAATGTTTTACAAGTTTTTTTGAAGGAACCCATATAATCTATCGCGGCGATTAAATTTTTTTCTAATTACGACTATATCGAAATTCGAAAAGCGACCGAGGAGAGAAGCAATTTTTATTAATTACCACCGTCGCGTGGAAGGATATATTTTTTTGAAATACGATATCTCCCGTTCGGTATTAATCGCGTGCGCAAAACCATATATCCCCCGACTTTATTCTTCTCCAGCAACAAAATATAGAAATTTCAAAATAAGTGCGGACATAAAACGCGTCGCGTTCCTTTTTTTAATCTCGAAACTCCTCTCTCTCTCTCTCTCTCTCTCTCTCTCCGCCGACAATCGTAAAGCTGCTCTCCGCGCCGTGATTTCCTACGCAGTCAATAAGGCAAAAGCGAAAGCGAGAAACGAAATATCCCCCGAAGAGATATTTATTATTTCTGGAGACAGGCTTTATTCCGCGGCGAAGTAATTTGTCGAGGCGCTCGCGCGCGCATTACTAATAAAAGGCCCGCGCGCGTCGATGCACCTTAGAAGCAATTTTGACAAGATAAGATCTGGGCATTAATCGTAAATGGGGATTCCGGGCGAGCCGGTCTAATATTATAAATTATTTATTTGCGTTTCCAAATGATCCTTGAAAAATCACGGTATTATGCTAATGCGAGCGATTAACATATTGGGAAGAGAGCCGACGCGATATATTTCAGCTACTAAAAACCAGACCGGAGAGAGAAACAGAGAGAGAGAGAGCGTTAAAGCTCGGCTACGCAAACAAGATTCTTTTCCGAAATTATCGCGGCATTATTATTAGTGCGCCGGGCCGCGCTCGAAAAATCTATGTGGGCGAGCGCGAAAAAGAGAGAGAGAGAAGGAGGCCCCGAAGAAGCGCCTCGATGATTCACGGCGGCGGATCGGTTCGCACGGCGCTTCTCTCTTTTCTCTCTGCCCCCTCCAGAGGGGGGTGGTGGTTGATCATAAGCAACGCAAACGTAATTAACGTTGGCCTATCATTATGTGGTAGCGAGAACCACTCCCTCGTCACATTATATGTTTATAAATCAGGGGGCCCGACGACGAGTGAAACACGAAATATGCGAGGGCCCGTTTTTCGGTCCGGGGAGAGAGGGAGAGAGAGAAAGAGAGCCGAAGGAGAGGCTGGAAGAGAGAGAGAGAAAAAAAAGAAGCAGGAGAGAAAAAAAAGGAGAAGGGAATTGCAGGTAGAGGAATTCTTATGCTAATGATTTTATGACCGGGGAAACGAAGGTTCGTCATATTTTTAATCGTGCCTTTTGCATCTCCTCTCCACATTGTTTGCGTCCGCAGGGATAAAGGGAGGACCGAGAGGACGAAAAAACGATACGGCGCGCATTTCTAGGTTCTGTCTCTATTATGGTCCTTCGATTTTATTGCGATCGGGTTTATTGTGGAGGCTGGACCGGCCAATGGGATTATGAGGTGGTTATTCCGGGCGTATACGATTATTTGCTTGAGCGAGAGCGGTTTATTTTTTCGCCGATTTCACATTTTAGTACAAAAGATTTTCTTCTTTCGCCTGGCCAATAAATTCGACACTCGCATTGGAATACGTTCAATTAAAAATATATCTCCGTGTCGTGTACTTTACTGAAGTTTTACTGAATTTATTTATCCTGATTTGTAAAGTTCTTATTTGCATATAAATATAATATTTCGCCTTTATTACTCAGATTTATTGCCCTTGCAATAAAATGTTTTGCAAATACGCTGTTAAAAAAATTAATAAAAGCATAATAAACTTCAATAATTAAAAAAAAATAAAAAAACTGTCACATTTTACCTTCATTCCTCAAATTCAGCTTCTTACATTTCAAACCTCTAAAACCAACGCATAAACAGCTCGACTTTAAAGCAGACATTACTACATCGAGAAAAAAAAATTGCAGAAAATTACCCAGCCGCTTATTTTCTTAATACGGCCATTAAACCAGTTAATATTCCCCGGCATATACCTCCTCCAGAAGCGGTATCAGGCTCGATCAGCTCGCTCGCGAAATGCCCTAAAACGTAAAAGCCCGCGGTGCGCCGGCTCTCTCGCTCCCGATCGTAAAACTCGTTAGAGCGCGGCGCGCGCGCGCAAAGAATTACCCGGTGTGCAGTGCGCGAGCGCGGAGGCTCGCGCGGCGTGAAAAATCGCGCAAGCAGCAGCAGCAGCCCGCCTTCAAAGGCTCGTACTTACTTACCCGCTTGGCGCAATGCCTGCCTGCGCCGGCTGCCCTTGGCAATTGCTTATATGCAAAGGAGGCCTCTCTCTCTCTCTCTCTACGTGCGTGGACACACAAAGGTGTCCGTGCGGGGCAGGTGTCTGCGATATATCCACCCACGCGCGCGGGGAAAAACGCGCGCAGCTTTGTTCGCCCGAGAGACGTCGCGCGCGCGCACGGCTCTGAACTCCCCCTCTTTTTCCCTGTTAATAAGTAGCGAGGTTTCCTAGCCTCCTAATTACACGCTTCTATCTTGCCGGGGCCGATAGCAGAGCTTGATAGCGAGAGGAGGGAGAGAGCGGAGGCGTGGGTTCAACGGGGGAAGAGAGGGCTGTATATCTCGGGGATCTTAGAAATTCCTAGCGCCTTTTATTGTGCGTGAAAATGCAAGCGGGCTTTATGCTCCGGGCCGAGTTGATTTATTTCCTGAGGTTCGCTCGAGAGGAGAGGGAGGAGGAGAGAGAGGGCACCTTTTTTATGGGGCTTTCTTTTTCGGTGGACAGTCATTGTCGGGGGGCCCGAGTTGCCGGCGAGAAAAATGAGATTTTGAGAAGGTAGTAAGAACTGCACCTGTTGGCTTTTTTTTGCGATTGCTTGTATATTTTTTTGTTTGTTTTTTTTTTTTTTTATTTAAGCGCACTCTGCGGAAATTAAGTAAGAGAAATTTATTGTTCTTTAGAATTTTTTAGGGACATTTTTTTGATTCACAAATTCACTATTTATTACGCTGAGAGAGTCTTGTAAAACTGACCGAACTGTCTAGGAAAGCCACCGCATACCGCCAAAACCAAACAAATTACTATACTTTGTAAGAAATTTTACTGTACTGTTTGGTAAATTTTTCTACATTTTCAGTAAAATTCCCTATAAAGTATGGTAATTGTTTTGGTTTTGACAGTCTGTGGTGGCCTTACTAGACAGTATGATAATTTTTACTAAACTTTGCTCTCAGTGGCTTAATTTTTGTTAATTAATTACTTTAGTTTAATTTGTTTAATTACTTAATTTAGCAAGAGCCGCGAAACAATCGAAAACCGCGAATCGAAACGAAGGTCTGAAACTCGGTTTTCCCGGTGAAATTATCTCTTCATTATACCGAGAACATCTAATTATACGGCAGCCTGCAAATCAGAAATAGAACCGGGAAGCGTGCGAGCGGCAAGGAGAACGTGATTAAGGGGTATGAGCTCAGAGTAAAGACATTTAGGTGGGAGTTCAGCTGGGAAGTGATTCAAGCTCCGGGTAATCCGCGTAATCCCAAAGGAACCTGCTCTCTCTCTCCGTCCGTATACTCGACCCCCGGAATCTCTTGCCAGGACGACTGTTTATCGCCCTCCCTGCCCTCTGTCATTATCGCGCGTAATTGCCGGAGCTGCAGCGAATTCGCACTTTATATACCGCGTCTTCGCTTGCTTTCGAGATTAAGTTTAGAGAATTTTTGAGCTTTTTTCATGCGTTCGCGTGGGAGTCGAGGAGTGAATAGAGTTAAGGAAAATAAATTTATGCGCGTTAAAAACGTTCTATTGATCCGATTCTGCAAATGAAGCATTGGGAATACTTTTTTTAAATTTAAAGAAAAAAAATACTTTTTACTAATCGAAAGTTTATTGATTCTCGCTTGAGTTGGAAAAGACTAATGTTACGAGCAAAAGCTTTTTATTCTATTTTGAAGTAAAAATTGATAAAATGGTTTTAGTGCTTTGTACCAAAGAGAATTCTTTTTCCAATGATTTATGCATTGCTTTCCAAAATTTAGATCTCTCTATTTTTATAGCAACTTAAATACATCAACCATAAGTAATTGTTTCCATAATCCTCGAGTCTAGTTTGTTTACACTCGGCGAATAATCATCCCAAGCTAATTTTCTCGTTTGCTTATACAAACAACGTTAAAGATTCAAATCCCCGCCATTACAGCCAATAATCTTGCACGACGAACGAAATCTTTAAAACGAATCAATTACAAGCCATTACAGACTCTTAGCCCGATCTCGTCCCGTTTTAATCATAACGTCAATAGTCAAGGCGCTCGCCATCCATCTCCCTTCGTAGCTTGATTTCCTCTTAATTAGTTTTTCCAGCGATACATTTTCGACTCGTTCGTATAAATACGCCTCTCCCTTCTATCCCGGGGCTTAGGGCTCTAATGAATCTGATTTGCATCCGATCCTTCCCAACTGCCGATAAATTATTTAAAGGCGCCGCGTCGCGTCATTCGCTGCGGAGGAAGAGAGAGAGAGAGAGAGGCGCACGTGACGATGATTAATTATACGCCACTGTGAGCGATCCCTTTTTTTCATCCTCCTCCTCCTCCTCCTCCTGGATCGCGAGCCAGGCGCCGTGCGACGCCTTTTAAAAGCCGGACTGGACGCGCTTTATTTGATTCCGGAGCCGCTGCACTTTGTCAAGATTTCGATGGTCATTGATAAAAATGACGGCCGCTTTCGCGACGTCTATTACATTATTGGGGTAAGGGATTGTAAAGCGCTTGCGAGAGACTATCCTTTTGTAGATTTCTTCACCCGTTGACTTTGACTAAATGAAGAAGTAGTGAAGATGTATGAGGTTTTTACAATCTGTTGGTTTTACGGAGGTGGAGCTTGCTTTTGGCCTGTAGGAGTTTTATCGTTGCGATTTTTCAGCGTTGTAGCCTATTGGAATTGAAACCATTGGTATTGGTAAAATTTAGTTTAAGATATTTGGAAAATTGTATTATTATTTGCGTAAATTTGCGTGATCTTTTTAAAGCAAATGTTTAAATAAAAAATAAATTCACTTTTCCATGAAAGTACTAAAAAATCACATTTTAATTGCAGATTTATTATTACTATTTTGTTTTAATTTTGCCTATAAAATTGTTCATTCTGGTTTCAATTCAATATTTACTAAACATCAAAGCTCAACCACTTTGTTGCATTCAGTTTCATTCTGGAATTTGGTTTGAAAAAAGTTACTTGAATGTCTTTACCATATATTAGCAACAAACGATAAAAGAATATAATTTAAAAAACTCCACATTGATCACAAACCAATATTAATTAAAAACCTCGGCCATCCCACTTAATCTTAGCAAAAAAATTCAGCGACACGACCTTTAATTAAAATTTGTTCGCGAAAAAGCAAAGCGATTTATCACGCGGCGCGGCGTCTTTCTCGCCTCGCGAGAGAGCGTCTCGGGCCGAGAGGAACGCTTTTTGAAATATAAAAAATCAATGGTTCGATGACAAGGAAGGAGTAAGCTGCGGGCAAATATAGAGGGAGCGAGAAAGATATGATCCAAGGGTCGGGGAAATAAGTCTCGATATGAGCTTGGCATCCATAAATTCATAAATCCTTTCCCCCCCTTCTTGTTTCTCTCCGCAGCCTCCCCTGCGAAAGGACTATCGCTTACGAAAACCAATAACCGCCGCCGGCGTATAAACGCACGCAAAGAGCCCCGCCGCCTGAATCGCGCGACGATCGCTCATAATCTAATTAAAAACAAGCGCAAAAAACTACCGGCGACGCCGTTCTTTTGTTTATTATATTGCTTTTTTTCATTATGCGGATTCGTGCGATAATTATCGAGGTTGGCGGAGGGTGATGGCAGCTGATGTTAACGTGAAATAAAAACAAAAACGGGGGTTAAGAATAATTTTACGACACGAATACTGAGAAATGTTATTTAAGAATTTTTAAATATCATTTGGTTTTAATTTTTTGAGAATATACATTGATTTAAAAACCTCTAAAAATCCAGTTTCAACTAGATGTATTATCATGATTAAAAAATAATTTGAGACGTTAATTTTTTTCTCGAACAAGATTTTCGATTTAATCATTAATCGCAACGTATAAACAGAGTATTCGTTAAAAATAAACCAACCATTACAAACAATACCGTCCCGAACGCCACCCAAAACCCATCGCCCCTAATCCTCCGAGGGCATAAATCAGCGAAAAAAAAAAGAGAAAGAAAGCCCGTCAAACACGCAGCTCGTAATTCTTCAATTATTGCATTTTCAATATTAAATAAGGGCGCTCGCTTCCTCCGGCCGCAAGCACGTGCCGGCGCTCATAACCGCGGAGAGCGACACCCCCGTAGGGGGGCAGAAGACGGAGGGGGCGAAAAGTCGCCGGTTTATTCTGTTTGAATTGGGATGAAGCCTCAGCCAGGCACAGGCGCCGCTCTGTTTGCTTAGGATCGCCGCGGGGCCCGAGTCGTCGCGCGGCGGCGGCGTTTATTATGCTAAATCGCGCGCGATCTGCTTTACCTTTGACTTTTTAAGCCGGGCGTTTAGAGATTTTTCACGGAGGAGAGCCGAGAGAAGCGACGACGGTGTCGAGGGCGGGTGTATACACATAGGTGTCGATGTACTGATTTTCATTAGAGGGTTCGGCGACGAGGGCAGGGTTTGAAATATTCATGGGGCCTGGAAAGGATGCTAAACTTGTTAGACACACTGATTTAGCGTTTTTTTTTTTTTTTATTAAAGGATCCTTTGATTTTTGCTTTGTAATCGTCTGTGAACTGAATATATTAACTTACTGTGGATTAACCTGAAAAAATACTGAAAATTTGCAACCGACATTACACTTATACAAAGAAGTCTCCTATAAATTTATCGGCGCACGAACTTTAATTACAATCCTCGCCGCTAAACGTCCAATCCCAATCGCAAAGCGCCGTATAATTTCGCATCCCGACAAAATCGCAGCCTTTTAAACTCATATAAGCCCGCTGCTCCTTCGCCCGGCCAAAAAAGACCATCCCGCGATAAGAATTTACGATCTCCACCTCGGCAACGAACTCGTTCCATCCTCCTCTCTCTCTCTCTCTCCCCCGCAAGAAAAGCGGAAGCTTCTCGGATGAAAAAGGCTCGCGAGCATAACGGCTAACTAGGCGCGGTGCGTAAAGGTCACCACCGCGGCGGTGGTGCCCGATAGCATCGCGCCTGCACGAACGCACGTAACTAATGCAACTGACGGGGCTTCCCTTCGCGAGAGCGCGAGCTTTCCGTCCGAGCTCGGCGAGCAGCTCTGACAGGTTGATATTCAGCGAGGAGCGCGCGCGCGCCGGGGACTACCATCGCCGAGGCGCGCGTCACTCTACCGTTTCGGATTTCCAGCTGTACCTTTTTTCTCTCTGAACGCTGCTGCTGCTGCCGTGTCGGCGGAGGTTTTTGATTAAGCGAAATATTATGCTCGAGAGACTGCAGCCGAGTGGAAAAATTGAGAAATGCAATTTGTGCAACTTCGGGAGATTCCTTGTTTAGCGGGTGTAGAAATTAGGGTGCCAGACTTAATAAATTTTACTATTTAAATAGTAAAATTTATGAAATAATTGGTAAATATTCTTAAAGTAACTTGTGAATATTGTAAATATGGCAGCATGTCCTCCGATTACCGAGGATAATAGTAATTTTAACACAATAATTTCTCTCAGTGCAGGGAGAGTTTCTGATGTTTCAGTATTAGAAGTTTTGACGTTTATTTATAAATAGTTTGATTTTGTAATATAATTTCTTGTGACTTTTGGAACAGTATTTTAACCGATTCTCTCAAACCAATACTAACTTTTGATAAATACGATGTTAAGTTACTAATAAGATGATGACTGCCTTTAATTGATAAGATATGGCCTAATATATGATTACATCTATTATCTCAATCGATTTATTAATTAAAATAGATTACCTTTTATTAAGACTGCTTACTTTTTTATTGCAGTAATAAAAGAGTACACGTAAGCATTTATAGGAAATCAATACGAATCAAGTAATAAAAAAACTATATAAACTGAAAAATTAATCAGCATAACCATCATACATAATTTACAGTGAAATCTTTAACGTCAAAACGAACATTTATTTAAGTCACCCAAAAAATTGTTCAGACCCAGATTATTAAAAGTCGCCACTTGTCGAACGACCTCCCAAAGCCCCAAAGAAAACAACGCCGCCGCGACAAGATCGAAATAATACAAGCGCCTCGACTTAACAGCTGATAACCGGCAGCCGTTTTAGAAGGCATTCACATTTGAATCCCAGGAAAGTGCAGAAGCCGCCTTGTGCGACCTCCTTAAGAAGCTTACCACTCCGAGTCCTCCCTCCTCTCGTATCGTATCGGAGTCGTCGACCCGTGAACGAAATATCGTATTTTGAAAACGGCCCCGGAGACGGAAAGAGGACGCGGAGAGACGGGCTGCAGAAGAAAAGGAGAGAGAGACGGACGGATTAAGGCGCGCGAGCGGGGAAAGCCGTTGAGCCACGGATGTTCCCTGAAATCCACCTGGTTCACTGGGTTAAGGTTCTCGAGATTTGTTTGCTGCTTTTCTCGGATTACCCCGAGAGCCTGATCCGATTTTCATGAGCGGCTCGCTCGATCCTCCGAGCACAACAAGAGAGGGAGAGAGAGGGACGCGCCGGGCTTTGCGCCTCGATTTTGACGGATGAGTCTTCGAAGGGCTAATAAACTTTTCTTTCGCAAAGTGCTCCATCGTAGATTTTCGGGGGATTATTTAACAATAACCAGTATCCGTTTAATTGTTTTTTTTTGCGTTCTGCTTTGACGAGCTTTCCAGTTTCTCCGACGCCTCGAAAAGTATACGGCGAACGTCAATGTTGCGGTTGTCGCGGTTAACTGAAATCTTTATTTCAAAATTGGCAACTTTGTAAAGGTTTCTTGTCGATGATATTTGAATTTTCTACTATACGTTTCAATACTTATGTTTACTTTTATAAGAATTAAAATATTTGTGTTAGAGATCAATGTGCAGTTGAAATTCTTTGAAGTAAATGAAAGAAGGAAAATTCAAATTTTATTTTCGAATACTTATTGCTGTTGTTCGACAAAAACATTAGTTAGAAAAAAAAAACGATGAACAGTAAAAACTATAAATTTAACTGCATATATATAAATATAGCTACCAATAAAAGCGGCCATTCAAATTATCTATATAGTAATCTTAATGTTTTGCACTAAGAACTAATCTGGAAATAATGTTAAAAAACCTGAAATTTTTCATAAAAATGTGTTTTCAGCATCGATCGGCAACAAATCACTAATCCAAACCTCCAACGACCTCTGCAATCACATTCGTCGCCAACGCAGCTCAAATCCCCAACTCCCTCCCCCCGTCGATAACCCCTTCGAAACTCGTATCGCAGCTCCTCCGATGAAGTCACCTCGGCGCCTCCGGTTCAAGTGAGACATTACAAGAAGGCCGAGCGAAAAGGTGCATCGGGCTCTTGGCGACACCCTTTTACCCGCCGGTAGCCTTTGGCAGAGAGTCGGGCTCCTCTTTTTCGGGCCGAGCGGTATATCTTCACGGGATCTGAATGTTTTACAAGGCAGCTGTGTATCGTGTTCCACATTGTTGTGTCCTTTGTGTCGGCGTCTCTCGCTCGAGTGCTCCGGCTTGACTCCTCTCTCTCTCTCTCTGTCTCTCTTTCTGCGGGCGCGCGAGAGAGGATCATCGGCCGCTCCTCACCTTGTCGGCTTAGCTTTCCTGGATTACGGGCATTTCTTTATTTCGCCGGGAGCCGTTCGGGGAAGCCTCGTTACCGGGCGTGGGCGTGCGTGTGCGTGCGCCCGATTCTTAAAGAGAGGAGTGAGAGCCGCGCGAAAGGATCCCTCCTTTTTCTCTTCTTTTGTGCGGCGGGGGCTACTTTCGCTCTCGGTAGCGGAAGAAAGAGAGAGGGCTAAATATTATTCTCTCGATTCTCGTTTTTATTCCGGCTGGCCGCTGGGCTTTTTCCCCCCTCAAATCTCCGGGATTTCTGAAGGAAGCGCCTTGGATAATGGTTTCGGGGCTTTTCGAATAACTTTGCCTGCACTTTGTTCGGAGGAGGTGTTTCCTTACAGACGAACAATCGGACAAATGCCGCTCTCGTGCCCGGGATTTGTGGCCAGACAAGTCGGTCAGCGGTGCCGGAAAACTCGCACTTTTTAAACATAACGCAGTGGGTCAGTAACTAGTTTAACATTTACTCTCAGCTTCCTTCTGAAAGCAGTGGACGAAAGGATTTTAAACCAAAAACTTCGATTTTCTCATAATTCTCATCATTTTCTCGTAATTCTTCATCCCTCCGAGAAATAAATTAATCACTCCATCTTGTCCACATCTCGTTACTCAATCTTTCTTACGCCGCCGCTTCTCTTTTTAAATCGACAATATATATTAAACATTCGCTCCTCGAACATCGCACCTTCGACGCGTTCAATCAAAAAGGTCAAAGTACATCGTACTATTCGGCAGCCGACAACGGCGCGGCCCCGTTTAATTAAAGAGACATCATCATTGCTCCTCAATAAACACAATCCTCCTTTCATCCGCCTACAATATACCGGCAAGTGCAGCCGGCCGAAAGGGGAGAAAATCGCTCACGCCGGCGCGCGGCATTGTGTTCTCCCCGGCCCGACGAACGCGCGCGCAGAGACGTCCAGGCCCGCCGCGCGTATCGCGTTACGATCCATCATTTCCGTGAATTTCGTCCGCTTTTTTTCGGCCCGATAAATTAGTCAAAGCAGCTCATCAATTTCATGAAGTGTGCTCGGTAGAAAAGCTAATCTTCAAAAGGAGAAAGAAAAAGAGAGAGAGGAGGGGGAGAAGCGAAACCGTCCGTCCATCAGCCGCGTATACGTATATATATATAGAAGGAATGTCCGACGGCCTCGAACGTGATGGATGATTTTTCTTCCCCGTGAACGCGAACGTGAACCCGGGGGCCCGTGAGTCCCGCGGCCGGAGAGGGAAGGAGCGAGAGAGTTTCTTCGATGTCTCGGAGAGGTCGTTTGTCTACGCGAGACTTAACAAACAAGTGATACGGGAGGCCGAGACGTATCCCCGATGTGTTTTCTCGATGTGCTCTCTTCTCACCTGTTGTGGGAAGAAGCGCGTTAATGTACGCGCGGCTTTTGTCGAGCGGAGACGGCGGTGTGTTTCGGAGGCGTCGGTACTTTATTTAAAGGTCATTTGGAGGGATTTGTTTGGGAATTCGAAGGGAGGGAGAGCGCGTTTTGGAAATTATTTATTGGGAAAGGAGAGGGATGCTTCCAGGTATCGATAGGCATCATCGATTGTCGGAGGTGAATCAGCGAAATGAAAATTCATGACTTTGGGAATAAGTATTATAAACGTGGTGCTCGATGATACTACTTGGCCTGATTACAAGCTTCAGTTAATAAATTAAGATTGAGATGTTTATATTTATTATCAAGCTCGCCGTTAACGACCGACAATATAGCCAGTCTGCAATGATGTTTATTAATTTCGGTACAATGCATAAATTACATTCTTCTCTACAAAGCCAAGACTTTCTTCCAAAGAAGTTCTTCAGAATTGTCACTGAAAGAGTGCCTTCATAAACTCGGAGATTCCCAGCTCGAACGGCCGCCTTTGACGCAGCTAAAATTTAATTACGCGAGCGAAGCAAATAAAACACTCCGTATCTCATAATCTCGAAAGCCTCTCCACCTCCCGAAGTAAAAAAAAAAAAAAAGGAATCCGGCGCCTAGGCTTTATTCTTATACGAATCCGGGCGATGCATCATCCCCCATAAATTTTCAATCACTCTCCGGATAAAAAATCCCGGCGCGAGTAATCGTTTCTCGAACCGGGGAAATTCTGGGAAAGCCCGAGAAAATTTCCCCGCGCGATCTCGCGCACAATGCGGCTCATTATGTTATCGGCGCATCGTCCGCAACCGGCCGCACGATCATTTATCATTCTTCAGCCGCAGCGCCGCCGCCGCCGCTCTGCTCTCTCTCTCTCTCTCTCTCTTTTTCTCTCTCAGGGCTGTAGGTGTGCGCGCAACCCTCGAGCTTGTTTTTTTTTCTCCCTGCTTTGGTCTTCTTTCCTTTCACTCGCGGGAGAGGGAGAGTCTACCTGTCCGAGGAGTCTCTCGTCTCTCTTTCTTTCGGGCTTTCTCTTTCTTGCTTTGCCTCTCTCTCTCTCTCTCTCTGCTTTGGAGTCGCGCGGGCCGTCCGGAGGATTTCTTGCGAGAATATATTTACTCGCAGGCAGTCTCTTCCTCGATCTCAATTTCTGCGCCGTACTTTCTCTTTCTTTTTCGACTTTTGCTGTGTGCGAGGGCTGCGTTATTATTGCCCCTCCGCGCGCTCGAGAGCTTACTGTAGGCTGAATTTCGTTTAAAGGAGCTGCTGATAATAAAATCTGCCTTCTTTGATCGTACTTATTAAAGGATGCATTAATCTGCTGTTCAAGTTGAAAAAATAAAGTAAATTCGAAAATTAAAGGTTCAATTTAATTTAGAAAAATTGTAATACATAATAACTAAAAGTAACTCTCAAAGAGTTCGGGTATTATTCCGTTGAAATAAAATGTACAAAAAATTAAAACCCTAATTACTCTATGCCGACCAGCATATTTTCACGATCGTTGTTCCAGCAGGCAATCTTGTATAACAAATTATAAACTGACACCCCCGTATACTTTAACCATCGCTTAAAATTTTAACGCAAAAGCACAACCACCAAAAAACAATTCAATTCCAACAGCCACCATCAATCAATGAAACGCAACCTACCCACCACCGCTTTAACGCTCAACTGTCACCCTCCCCGCCCTCCCTTTTCCCGACTCTCGCGGCCAAATAAATTCCAATGGCACGCATCAATAACCAGGCTGGAGGCCTTCCACCTGACCTCCAGCATACAGGTACCCACAGACGTCCTTATCTTATCTCGGGCGACGGCTCGATCAGATGGGCCGCGACGGCGGTCTTTGTCTTTCGGGAGCATCGACGGGGTCGAGAGAGAGAGAGAGGAGGCCCCCGATTATCGGGTGTGTGTAATTATTCGGATCGCGGCGCCGATAGTCCGGGCTTACACACGATGAAACGAGGAATTAATCAAGCCGCCTGCCGGCCCACCGCGTGTACACGGACGTGTATAACGCACACGCCGAGCGAATCTCCCGGTGATCTGCCCGACTTTCTTGGGGGCTGGGCGGCTCGGGTTTCGGACCGTGAATTTTTCACGCTCTTTACGCGGCTGCTTACTTGTTCGAGGCTGTTTGTTAGGAGGCTCCGGAGATCGGACGATTTTGTTTGCTGCCTTGCTGGTACCGAGCTAGCGAGCGATTTCGCTGGTCTTTTTTTATGCAGTGCTTACTCTGTTTTCTTGGTGAATTTCTCTTCGAATCAGAGCTTGACAATTTTTTTTGATGAGAAGTTTTTTTAAGCACTAACGATTAGCAATTTTTCATACTTTAATAATAAATACATTATTGAAGTATGACAGCACAATTATGAAAGTTGATTTTTGGACTGGATCGATTATCAAAATTATTTCATTTAGTAATCCTTTCCAAATATATTAAGATTATTATAACAGGAAAACTAGACCTGCAAATCCTTGTACAATCATACACTAACAAGTTTTTATAAAATTTCCTTTTCGAATCGCCAAAGTCAGAAGTCAACCAGATTCAGTTCCATTACACAAGTCGAACAATACCCCATCGTCCTCTACACGATCTTTAACATTTTAATCCGGTCCACGTTTAATTTCCATATTAATAACTCTCCTCGGCGGCTCCCTCATCATCCGCATCAGTCCTTGATGGCCTTTAAATAATCCCCGCAGATCCAAGGCGTCCCGTCCGCATCGGACAAGTCAGCTTCCGTGAATCGCTGCCGGGGCATATATAGAAAAGGCGGTGGGCCGCGCCGGCTAATCGGCCGTGTCAAAGAATCCGGCAAAAAGGAGGTTTGCGCGTCTCTGCCTCTCGATGTTCTCACGTCTCGTCGGCTGATTGTTATTCTCGATCGGACGCGAGCCGACAGCCGAGCCGAGGCCCGATCCTTGTCTCCTCCTTGTCCCTTCTGTCGCCTCCTGCCGTCGTCCGATATACAGTCGATTCTCTTGATCGAGCCTCCGTCCGCCGCCGCCTCGCGCGGCCCACCTCCCGTTCGGCGAACTAATACTGCCTGGCTCGATATACGGGCCTTTTCAGCCGCGCTTCTTGCCCCAAAGTGACAATTCGCTGAGTGTCGTCGGGTAATGAGCTCTGTCGAGCTTTGGGGATTTTAATGAGCCGAGGAGTTAATGCCACTGGAGATAAGGAAGACGGATTTCATAGGGTATATTGACGGGGGAGGTTCCGAGGCGACGAATCGGCGATTAAGGTTAACAAATGACTTTTCACGCGTCAATGCGTTTACCGGTGAAAATTTAGAAAATAAACCCCAATAAAAGCTTTTCACGTTTTTCATTCTTAAAACAAGTGCTCCCTAATCCCAACTAAATAACTCATCATT
Source organism: Ormyrus rosae (assembly GCA_035047165.1). Classification (NCBI taxonomy): domain Eukaryota; kingdom Metazoa; phylum Arthropoda; class Insecta; order Hymenoptera; family Ormyridae; genus Ormyrus; species Ormyrus rosae. Next base: position 2,583,210 of record JAWWML010000052.1, on the reverse strand, counting down.
GAATCATCATCCTCCACAGCCCCACCAGAGCCGAAACTCGACATAAATCCCAATAAGAGCGTCGTCCCGGTCGCGCAGCGCGACTTCAAAGACAACGCTCGGCTCCTCTCCCCGAGACAAAAAAAAAAAAAGATCGCCGACGAATCTATCAATTTCAGGCCCGCCGACCATTTTCTGACCTTCGTCCTCCCTCTCTCCCCGCGCGCGGCCAACCTCTTCTTTCCATCGACGACGGGATTCTCTCCCCGTCTCTCCCCCGCGCCAGAGGTTACGGGGGTTATAGGACGCGGACTATAGGGGAGTGTCGTCATGACTACGCAGCGGGGGGCGGGGCAATCGATACACCCTCGCCCAGCGGCGCCGGCAGCAGCGCCCGCGCGCGCACGCACATACACACCGCTCTCTCTCTCGCGCGTTTATAACGCGATGAAACAATGACGGCCACCGCGACGACACAAACCGATGCACGCCTGTGCTGCCCATCGCGCCCTCCACTTTGCCGAACGCTGACGCGACTCTCGATGCGGCGGGAGCGCGAGATTTTCGGAATTTCGGGAGTAGAACGGAAGCAATCGTGGTGCCGGATGGGGTGAGGAGAGATGGCTTTTTGGGTGCGTTATCTTTTGGCGTTTTAATTGTCATTGGGCCTTTTTCGCTGTACGAAAGGTGATACGGAAATTGAATGGTAAAGAAAATAAAAATTTAATTTAGCGTTGTTGAAAAGTCTTTTATATTTTTTCAACTGTATTAGACATTTTTTAGTTAAATTAATTTTCCAACCAAGTGAAGTCGAAGATTCGGTATATAAACACGTCTTTCCCTGCAGTCAAAGAAAAGCCTCCACCCGAATGCAAGCCAATAAATAATCCCGGCGCGCAACAAAGCCCGATTTTCCAAAAGGGACCTCTCGCAACCCCGATAAAAAAAAAAAGAAAAGTCGAGCAACTCACTTGGCGAACCCCCTAATAAAAGCTCGCTCCCGATACTTGTTTACGGTCCGCCTCGCTTATTTCGCGCGTCATTTATACCTCCTCTCTCATCCCCGACTCGTGTCCGCTCTCGCGCAACGAAAAAAAAGCGCCCGATGATGTGAATAAAGCGGGCATTCCCGATTTTCGGCCTCTCTCTCTCTCACAATGGGTCTCTCACAAGGTGCTCGTGAAAACCTCCCGGACAATGAAGGAGTGTATCATTCGGTCGTTTACGAGGCCGAGGCGCTCGTTTATCATCGGCGGCCGCCCGCGCCTGTCTCTTTTTCATCCCCCCCTCTCCTCCCGCCACGGGCTGTAAGAGCGCGGAAAATTTTCATTTCACCCTGCTTTGTGGCCTCCTGGAACGAGGAGATTCGCCGGAGGGCTCTCTCTCTCTTCCGCGGCCGAATAATCGAATTAGGTGCCGGTGCGTGCTCAAGTGATTTACACGCTCTCGCGCGCGGAGCTTCTTACGCGAAGCCGCAAGTTGCCTTCTTTTTTCTCCGGGGCTTTCGGGGAATGAGGTGAAAGGGAGACTTTGGCGGCAGGTGAACTTAATTATCGTTGCTTTATGTAAATACAATGAGGGATTTATAACGGAGGCAGCTTTTGCCGCGTCATGCTAATGTCGCTTGATATTCAGTTTTCGGTGGTGTTTCGTGTAATAGGAAAATAATCCTAAATCGCTTTTAATAAAAGATTATAATTTAAATTCAATGAAGATGTGTATAAACGCGTAATTTTATAATTACCGCAAGTTTAATTTTAAAGCTTTTACGTAAGCAATCTAAAGGCTACCTAAATTAGCTTTTTGTGAATTAGCAATATCAAAGCAGCATTCACTGCATTAGAGATAAATTATACGTAATGCCAGATAATCAGGATAAGCACGATGAATGCGAATTGGGTTGAAGTTTAATTTCAGACCTTCCATCTTGAATTTAAATTACCTGCTGCTGCACAATCTGCTTGACCCAGTTTCTGTAACTGACCCTTCGGGCGAAGGCGTAATGTAATTATTACCGTGGAAATAGTTTGCGCCGCCGACTAAATAAGGAGTTTTAATAAACTTTCCGTAAATATTGTATCTATAACGTTAAATTAATTATTTATTATTTTTTAAGTACAATTTTTCAAAGAATCCACTAAATATCAAGACCGTTACATTTTCCATCGAATAAAAGACACAATATTTTGTTTAGAGTCATGCCCAGTCATCTCGCGCACAATTAATCTTCCCCGAGTCCCAATATCTTTAAGAAATTACTTTCTCTGCTCCTCTGATTATCTCAAAATAACTAAATTCCAAAAAAAAAAACCAACGCCTAAATACATCGGAACGACTGCATTACATAACGCCCCCGAGACCTTTTAAATCTGCCTCGACATTCCCGAGGCCCGCCGAAAGAAGCCCCCAAAAACTGAAAATAAAATGCCCCGAGAGCAGAAGCAGCTTTGTCTCTCTCTCTCCCGGGCGCGCACAACGGCCGAGAGCAAAAAGCGAGAGAGAAAAAAAAAGTCATCAAGCTCCTCGTCGGTGGAACTCGAGAAACGCAATAACTCAAGGCATACACTTCTGACACCCACCCGTTCGTCCGAATGCACACAAACACGGCGTGCTCGCGCGCGCGCGCGCCTCGAGGGCCCGAACACGCGCACCTGTCCGGGGCCTCAGAAAGTCAGAGTGAGAGAGAGAGAGAGATAGAGAGTAGGCCAGGCCCGTTCGGAGAATCCTTCGCGGCCGGCTCCGTTTTGTCTGCGCAGATCAGGATCACCCGAGTTTTGTCTATGAGCGCCGTGGGGGTCGCTTTAATGAGTTTCTGACGCAGGAATTCCGAGGCCCTCTCGCAGCTTATTAAGTGCGCCGACCTCCCGAAAACGACGCTTTCCGAAAAGTCGTGGACGCGCCTCGCCAGCGTTTACAGTCGCCCGCGCGATAATCGAACTCGCGTCCTTTTTTTTTGGGGGGCCGAGGCTCTTTAATGCCCGCGATGAAAAAAAGGTTGTTAAAAACCTTTGCGCCGGATTTTCGAAGGGAAAGAGACACACATTTTATAGTCGATGTAAAAAGGTTTACGGAGATATTGAATTTAGTGGCTCGATTTTTGTATGCGACTATGGCTGCTTTTAAGCGCTTTTCCAGGAAAGTTTACGGCGAGCGGGACTGTTTTCATGCCGCGGCTATTTTTATTCTCCAATTACTGCTCCGCGAATGGCTAATTAGAGACTAGTTCGATCGAGCCACCTTGCGAGGCTTGTTTTCAATTACGTTTGATTAAGCTCGCGCGCAGAAATACTTGTTTAATCGCGTGTACTTATAAGCGAAACGCGGTGGAAGCATTTCAACCATTGCTATCGTCTTTAGATTTGGATTTTATTGGTTGTAAAATCATTACTTCTATGACTTTATAAAGGCGCGGTATTTGATAATATTATTAATACTGGTATTGAAGTTAAACCAAATTTACGTATTATTTTATTATAGGTTAATTAAATTCTAAACATTTATTACATTCTTACTGAAAATTTTACGATGTATTATACAGAAAAAAACTGAAAAATTCAACGTCAATAATGTAATGTTTAGTAAGACTAATTAAAAAAAGAAAATCTAAATTTATGTTTTAACTCACTCGATCCACTAATACCAATTTATTTCAACATGACGGATTACAGAAGAAATTCCTCCGCCGCAGAAAACGAGGCAAAAATTCACATTATCAGAAAACACGTGTTTCTACGCGTCCGAAGAACTCGCTTCATCGGGCCGAAAAAAATCGTTTTAATCGCTCAGTTAGTTTATCAAAGGAGCTCGTCCCGAGTCCCCATCAAATCTAGAAAGCCGCTGAGAAAAAAAGGCATCAAATTCATAATCCGAGCCGAAACCGAGCAAAAAATGCCCTTAAATGCCCCCACCGAACATTTTGTAGAAATGCTCTGCATAACGCGCCCGGGCACAAAAAATCAGCGCGGGGTTTATGGCCCGAACGTAAAAAATTCGAGGTAATTTAGGTGCCTCTCTCTCGCCGGCCGAAAAAACAATCAGACAAGGCGAAGTAAATGAATACGTGAGACTAATTTGCGAGCGCGCTCTGCACAGGGCCGCGCGCGCGCGCCTGTCCGGCCTCTGTGGGTTGTGCGCGCAAGAGTGACGGATGGCCACATCGCATTTCGCGGCTCTATATCTCCTCGATTTCTCGCGTGTAATTCCCGTAAAGTCGTTTCGACGACGAGAGAGAGAGAGAGAGAGAACTGGCTCGTGTGTGCGTGCAGCGAAGGATCTAGAGCTGCATCGGACTCTCGGGCCAAGGAGCGATCAAGAGCTCTGCGACTCGCGAGAGAGCCTCTGATAGCCGAGAGCCGAGAGTTCTAATTTTCGGTCGAGGGATGCTTTTGCTTTTGCTCGCTTTTCTGACTAATGCAAAGTGATTTAGTGCGGGTCGTTTGTTAGTTTCTTCATTTGTGCACTTTTTTAAGGTAAGAAATGGTTTGGGGTGTCGGCGAATTCGTGTATAAGATTTTGCACAATATGCCCTTTGTTTAATGGAAATTCTTGTAAAAAGTGAAACTTTGTATCAATCTGACCAAGTAACTGTTTAAAAGCTGAATAAAAGTAACCAACAAATGGATTTTGATTATTATTATTACAAGTTTTTAATCAAAATTATCAACAAAGATTAACTAAATTGTAAAGAAAAGAAAATTCAAAGTTTATTATCTAAAAGAACTTAAATCTAAAAAAACTCTGAAACACTTTTTACAACAATCAAAATACTCCCAAGCTTATAAAGAAACGTCTCGTCAACTAAAATTAAAAAAAAAAAAAACCTGCCAAATCAAATGCAACATTAGGCGAGAGTCCGTCGACGAGTGCACCCAATTAAAAGGCCTAAACCGCCTCTCAAAAATTCAAAGGGAACCTCCAAAGCGAGCAAACGAAACGGCGGCTCGCGCCCGATGACAATTCGACTCGTCTCTCTCTCTCGGATTAACCCGCCTCGCAGAGGAGAGAGAGAGAAAAAAAAAGAAGAAAAAAGCCGAACGGATAGGAAGAAGCGCAAGGTGCGAAACGAGATACAGCCGGCTCTCTCTTGGGCAATATTTCGCTTTGCGCGCGGACAAAAAGGGACACAATGCGAGGCCGGAGGATCGATTCTCCTCGGTTATGCGCCGGCCGATGAGAATATGCTGATGGCCCGAGAGAGAGAGAGACGCGCGAACAATAAAGCCCGCAGAGGAGAGAAAGAGAGAGAAAAAAAAAGAGAGAGAGAGGAAGAGCTCTCCGACGTCCGGCCGCGATCGTAATTAATCACCCTCGTGAGCGACTCTCCGCGCGCAGCGGAGACGGAGAAAGTGAGTGCGCGCGCGAGCGGCCGATAACGAATTTCCGAGAACATGATCTGGTAATTAGAGGTGCGCCGCGCGCGCCGAGAGGCTCTCTCTCGATTGTCTGTGGGAGTTTTCGAAAGAGAGGGAGCTTTTTGTGCCCGCGAGTTATTTATGCCGTTTATATGTATGAATCTCTTGGCTTTTAGTGGAATTTTTACGAGGCCGCCGGTTCTTTCGAGGAGAGGGGCTATTTGTCGTAATTAGCCAGAGCGGCTCGAGGAGTCCGGGTAACTTGGAACAATTAATTTGTAAGACCCCTTATCTTTCGGGAAAAAGTTTATTGAAACGTTCACTTGCAAAACGCACCTAATTGGCGCTTTATCTTATTGCGAAACCGGACTTTTCATCAAGACGCGCAGCGAGTAAGACCTAATTATACCCCCAAAAATTTGTACGAGACAAGAATTTACGAAAATCCAAGTTTCAAAAAAAAATTCTTCAATTGCCATGTTTTTAAACGCTCCATCCCCCCCAAGACAAAACAAAAGCCCGCAACAGCCACCCCCGAAAGAGGCTCGCCTCCATTATCAATCGACGGGACGAGCAGCCCCCGAGTCGCGTCACCCGATCCCCCCTCGGCGGATTCGGCATTCCGGTTCGGTACGACTTCCGGAACTTCGGCGTTCGCGCGCACGAACATTAGGCGGCTCGCGCCTCGCGTGGGACGCCGCGCGCGCGACTTCACGCGTGATTTATGCCGTTTACGACGACGGGGCCCTCGTCCGTCATATTCAATATCGAGACTCGGTCTTTGTCCCTTCGGCTCGCGCGCGCCGCGCATATTGCGCACTCTCGCCCGGGCTCGTAATTGTTTTTATTATTTACGATATGGAAGCGAGGCCCCCGTCATACATATTCATGCGGCGCGCGGAAGGGATTCTTCGAGGTTTGCGCGAAAAACGACGGTTTTGCGGCTTCTTGTGGGGGTTGGTTGGGTTTCAGTTTGTGAAAATAGAGTTTTCAGTTCAGTAAATATAAATTACTACGAAATTTTATGAAGTAGTGAAAATCCTCCCTTCTTAAAAGAGTGATGAGCGGCCACGTTGAAGCACTTAAAGGCTTGATTTGATTGGTCAATATATTGGCCAATATACTTACATATATAGCAACATTTTTCAACACATAGTATGCAACTGTATTTTGATTATTTATGAATGTAAAAACAACCCACACATACCCAACGAATAACACGACCTCCGAATAATACCGAAACATATGCTCGGAAAAAGCGAATTTCCCTGGGAAAATTCCTAGCCCGAAAACAAAGCCGCCCGAAAAAGAAAAAAAAAAGGCGCCTCGCTCCGTCGAAACGTAATCTCATCTGGGTGAGCCGATCGACAGGCAGGCGGCGCGGCGCTTTGCGCCGCGTATACATTATGTAAGGAGGGAGGAAGCGCCGCGCCGAGGGGATGAACGTGTCACAAACAGCCCCCTGGGCGTAGTTATGAGTTTGCTTAGGGCTGCTTTGCCGGCTCTCCGATGAATAATGCCGCGCAACAGCGCGTCAAAGCTCTTCACCAGAGTCAGCGATCAACTTTAATGATCCGTTGATTAACGCCTTTGCATAGACTGCCGCGCTTTTTTTTTCTGGCTCTCGTTTTTTAATTGTTGACTGATTTTAGGAGGGTTTGGTGCGAGTTTATGCAAGAAATGATGTGGGAGAGCTTAAAAGCAGAAAAAAATGTTAAATGAGCAAGATAAATTAAGATTTAATAGTAACGGAAATACTTAAAGTTAACAATTGAATAATGAATAAACAACGAAATAGATTTCAATTTCGATTTCTTAATTTTTATTCAAACGGTGTTTTTTTTTAAATATATAAATATTATAATTACCAATGAAATTCTTTTATCTTTTATTGAAAATATATTTTACATCTGAAGATCCATACAAGTTTACGGTAAAGCACTTGTTAAAACCGTCCTTTTTTACCCGCCTTCATCAATTATTAATGCGACGTATAAATTTAAAAGCGAAATTAATTCAAATTATGGATCATACTAAATTACGCAAAGTCTAATGAATTATTCTCCCGCAACTTAAAAACCATTATTAATAGTAATTATTTACATAACCCGAATGCAGCATTTTAAAAAAAAAAACCTCGGCATCCTCAAAACCACGTACATCCAATCGAGTGACGAAACCGGGCCGAAAACTCAGCACCTCCCTCTGATTTACCGCCTATAACGAAAACGAAGCGGGGCAGCCGGCCAAAGTCTCTCTCGCGAGGCGTCGCGGCCATTATAACCCCGCAAAACCGGGCCCAAAAGTCGCGAGCAGTCGGGTGGTCGGCCGTCGTCCGCTCGGCGGACGGTCCCCCGGCAAAAAGCGCCGGTCGATCGATCGCTCGACCCCACGTATTAACAATCTCATCAATAAGCCGCTGCTTCGTCTCTCCGCGGGGCAAGAAAGCCGCCAATTTGTTGCGGGGCTCGGCCATAATTTCCGGGCGCTCTCTCGGCTTTTTCCTCATTAATTTCGGCATAAATGTGTCAATGCGCGAGCCGACGGCCCAAATAAACGGCGGGAACGAACTCGGAAGCGCGGACGAAAGGCAGGAGGTCCGTACCAGACAACTTAGCCGCGGGCAAATAAACTCGCGAGAGCGCGAACGTAAGCACACGCGGCACATCGCTGGGGAAAATGCCCGTGACGCAAGACGCCCTGGGAGGTATGTGCCTCGAGAGCTATTCTTTTCACGTATATATACACCGCGGGTTCTTTTCCGAGCGAGCCTAATTGGCCTTTTTTTAGTGAGCCGCCGGAAAAAGCTTAATGGTAGGTAAAGAAGCTTTGCGAAAGTCGTTTTGCAGCGGCGAGCGGATAACGAGAGGAACGGGAGCGCGGTTTGTTCCTTGCTATTGACAAATTAAACGTTTTTTTTTTAACGAGGATCTCTGATTTGTTAAATTAAATAATGAAGTGGTTTAAGTGATTGCATGTGGGGAACTGCTTTTTAATCGAAAATAAATTAACGTTGTACTCACTGCACACTTCGCATTAAATAATTAGGCGAGGCGTTTTATGTAAAATAGAACGTATGTAAAATTACATACATAAGTACTACAAAATTGGGTAGTTTCAATAAAAAGATTAAACAAGCATACAGAACTAACAATAATTTACGGATTTTTATATAGGAATCGACAGATATTTTAAATTTAACTCGCTAAAAACAGCAACTCGCGAGACGGGATAAACTACAATTCACGTTTAACAGTTTCAGCTGTCCGGTGGAATTTTTTTGCAAAACTGTCGAGGGTAATGCAACAGTACCCCAGTTACTGATTAAACATTCAATTAATTCCCAAGCCTCTCATTCCAAAGCCGAATGCAAATAGCCAGCCGGCAGAAAAACCTAATTACCGGAGTTACCTCGGCTAGTCTCCGCTACTAATATACCAGAATTCTCTCTCTTCCTGCTCGTTTTTGCCACTTATCAATCGGTCGCTCCGTAGCCATCGACTCCTCCGGGAGCGTTTCATCTCAATACGTCCGCGATCGAAGAGAGACAGAGAGAGAGAGGCTTTTTACGCAACTGACGAAGAAGGACTGCCTCGCGTATACGCAGATTCAGCCGGCATACATATTGCATGCCGTCGGCGGACGACATATTTATTGGCATCTCTATACTAAAACAGCACCTCCTATGAATAAGGTATTTTCGCGATCCGGTGCCGGGCTTTTTCTAAAACCGATGATCGACGTCGAAATTATGATAGGAAATTTTTTGGCTCTCCCGCTCTGCCGTCGGGACTTTTTAATTACGCGACGCGGCGGCGTTTCTTACCGGTGGCTCCTCCGCGGCCGGGACTTCTTATTGTCTGATGAATCGCTGAGTTTTTAAAATCCCTCCGCTGCTTTTCCGTCTTACATAAATCTCGTCCCGCGACGTCCAGTCTTGTACATAATTGTTGTTTTATCGACGGGAGCTATCGCACATTTATATCCGCTCTTATTTTCTGACGATTTATGGCAAATTCATTTTTCTTTCTTGCTCGGTCACTTGCTTTATTAACAAACGGTTTAAATTGCTGCTTCCTTTTTGTTTTGGCTAATTTAATACCGAGTGACTTGGGAACATTGCTTTCCTGCAAGCTCTCGATCGACGATTACTTTCAATCTATTATCCATTGTTAAGTATCCAATCAACATATATTATCTAATTTTATAAAATGCTTACGAGTACAGTTGATGTGAAAGCAAAATGCTTGCTATCAACATGGATATTATATATTGAGATCTTTGACTCTAATTGAAACTGTACTCTCATATTCGTATTTATTTATCAAATTAAATTGCTTTCACTGATGTTCTTGCAGCGGTATATAAGCTTTTAGAGTGATCACATTCACATTCAAGTACTTGCTAAACTTCTATTTAAATGAAATTTAAAAAAATCGGACGAAAAAGCGTGATATAGTCTATGATATAATACCATAAATTAGAAGATTAATTTGGTGGTTAATATATTATTAATAACACCAAGGTTAACAAAATTTAAAACATTCTTCTTCTTGAAAAGCCTCTTTAATCACATTCAATAATCTTACGAACAACTGCATCAAATCCTTCAAACAATCGTCAAACACTCCGCCGCAGCTCAAGGATAAGCCCGAGCCCATTTTTCTGAAATCCCCGCGGCAACCGGCAGCTTCGTCCACCTCGGATTACCCATTAAACGTACTCTTCCCGGTCCCTCCACACACGCCAATCGAGGCGCTCGCTAAGCACTTCCGCCCGGCAGTCTACGGCGAAAATGATAAAACAAGGCGAGAGAGCACTGCCGGCCGAGAGATAGCTATAAGCGCGCGGGCCGTCGAGACAAAACGTGCCGCTTGCGAGAGCGCGTATACACAGTTTCGGGAACGATGCGATCCTGTCGAGGACAGGACGTCGCCGCCCCCGCGATTACAGACGAGGAGGAGACGGGGACACACGACCATCTCTGCCGCTGACAGCTTAACCCACCCCGCCGGCAGCGTCTCGCCCGGCTCTTATAGCGAGGCGACAGAGAGAGAGAGAGAGAGAGAGAGAGAGAGAGAGGGGCAGAGGGAGCTATCCAATGTGCGCATTGTGCCGCTGCCCGCGGGATCGATATACGCGGGCCTCTTTCATTCACCTTCGCAATTATCATTCGATCGCCGCTAGCCTGCTGACTGACGCGCGATTATTCTCTCGACGGTCGCGGTGGTCAGGCTCGATTCTCGGCCGGGCGCAAACCTGGCCCGTCTTATTCTGCTTTGGAAAGCGGTTTTCGGAGGTTCAACGTTGGATTTAAAGCGTTTATTTGGAATGGGACAGTTTTCATACGATTTGCTTGCGTGCATTTTTGAAAATTGTACAATTTTTTGTGGGCTTTATAGCATATCACTTAAATATTATTTTAACCTGCGTTTAAACCTTAGATTATGCTCGAATTTTATTTAACACAAATTTAAATTAACGCAATAATGCGATTATCTTCAACTTATCTCTGCGATTAAAACGTAAAAAACAAAATAATTAAAGAGATTAGATATTTTGACAAATGTCTTTATACTGCTTTCATTAGAAAGAAAGATTTTTCAGATAATATAATTTCTTGCGTGACAGCAAGAAAAATGAAATAAAGAAATGCTTAAAAAATCAAGAGTAATTAAATTGTACAGGTCTAACTACTATAATTGTTAATTAAATCTTACCTCTTTATTTTATTTTATTCGCATAATGAATTTGACAATTACTTTACTTTGCTTGTAAACTGTAACATAATTGAGTGAAAAAATGCATGCATAGTTATAATTAACAACATAAATGGTTTTAAAGATACGCCGTCTATTGAATCAGATACGAAATATAACTCTGTATATAGGTAATATATTATTATAGTTGCAAATTAATTGTTAGAAAATTAATGACGTAATAATAATTTTTAAAAATTTTCATCAAGATCTATCTTCGGAATACTTGATGATAGTAATTCTGATTTACTATAATTTCAAATCTGCAGTACTAATTAAATTAGTTCAATTAAAAGTATTTTATGTATTTTGTAAAGTTTTGTTGTTCGTAAAATTAAGAAGTAAACTATTTAGCTTCTGTTTTATTTCTGAATGACTCATGAAAAAACATGTATATTTAAGTTCCTGTTATTTTTTATGATTCTTATTACTTGTATATTATATATTTAATAAAAAATAAATTAAGTTCTATTACACGAAAATTCAAGTAATTTCTCTGTAAAAATCAATAAGTGAAATTAACGTAGAATATACACTTATTCTACGTTAATTTCACTTATTGATTTTTAGAGAGTTGGTGACAAATAGGACAGTATACAGCTATTGTAAATAATACATTAGTATAAAATGTTATTATTCCTAAGATTTTTACTAATGTCGTTCGGTAATCTTTTATATATAAGTACTGCAAAAAAAAAAATTATTAAATCTGAAAAAGATTTGAGTAAATTTGTTATTGCAATTGCAGGGTTTTAGCAAGCATGATAATTTTTCGATTAGTGACATTAATTATAGACACTGTTCTTCGCGGTCACGCTTCATATTCAATATATTTATATTCAGTAGATTGAGTATTCATCTAATAGGAGCCCTACGGAGTTTCATAACCAATTTATTATTACATCTGTAATACAAGAAAACGGAATTCGCCAATAACGACTAACGATGAATTAACTTCAATAAAAATTGATGAACCTTCATCAAATGATTCAATACTTCCAACAACAGTATCTATTCCTCGATAAAAGAAACTACGGAAAAAACGAACAATTACAACTATATTATATTCAAGATTAAATATAGCATTTATAAAATTTCAAACGTAAAAAAAATGTTAAAAATATTTCTCAAAGCATTATAAAACAGAAATTTAAAAATAAAAATAATACTTAAGAAATACATAGTAAATTTTTTAATAATTAATCTTATAATTTTTTAATATTAATTAAATATACTTTTAAAATATTTTTATTCGTATCATTGGAAAATATGATAATCATACAGAAGAAAGGTAGAAGAAATAGGGTGTGCTTATAAGAATAAAATATACAATTTCTGTATTCCTTACAAATAATTAACAAATAGTACATTGCGATCTAGTGTGAAAAAGACAAAAGTTAACCTTTCGTCTTTCTACTTTTTCAGATTTTCATTCCTTCTATGATATGGGTTGTACCTCTCATTTTACTCTATTATGGTTACTTACATAAATATAGTTACCTCATATATATGAGTGGCGTTTCTTTTATGTATGATTTCAAAAATGTACTTAATTCTTGATTAGTTATTTCTGCAGAATCTTGAAATTTGAGAAAACCATTACCACCATATTCAGTTAAATATATAAGAATATTAGAGCCTTCATCAACAGTCTTTTTCATTTCTTAGACCTATACGAGTTTCTGGTGCCAAGCGATCAGTTTATAATTTTACAACACTTTCAATAAGTGTGAGTTTGGCGCCCAAGCAAGGCGAGAATTTTTTTATCTCAAGTTACTTCACTAAAAAAAACTCCATTCGCACCTCGCTTTTGTAGTAACTGTACATTATTAGTTCTTACAGAAGACACTAGAAGTCGCCCTCCTGGAAACGACAGCTGAAACTCGGTTTCTCGCAAGCGACGAAATTAGGCCTACGTCTGTATATAAGAGCAGCTCGGAAAACGTGCTATATATATGAGGTTCTCTCGAGTAACACCACAGAGCTACCAACTGAGTCACCCAGATGGCTCTTCAACCGCTCTGAGCGAAGGTCCCTGGATCTCTGGCAGAGAGTGCCGCAGCGTAATCGCTGTTAGCCTCCGCCGTCGACTCATTGAAGATAGGAAGCTTCGGCGGATCTTTCGAGTCGGGTGAGAGAGTATTGGTCAAAGTAAAGTAATGTGCTTTCAACGTCCGCAAGGACGAACCAAACAGGGCCTACTCCGAGAGAACTTCGCATTTTTTTTGCCTTTTTCATCATTATTTTATTAATTATTATGATAACACGATTCACTCAAGCATTATAAGGGGAAGAAAAGAATGGAAACTTTAGTGGTAGAAATTTTTATCATATTTTTTAAGCGAATGTTTTTGACGTACTGTTTTTCTGTAAATACTGTTTGTAAATTACGTTCTAATTTCCTTATATTCTACTATGGAAAAAAAAACAAAAAATGAGAAACGAATACGAAACCCGCGCTTCTATTCGGTACAGTAACAATTACATTTATCAAACTTAAGAGTTTTAATATTCATTTACGTAAGCTTGGGGAAGACGCCACAACGCAAAATTTTCTTTGTTTGTAAACAAATCGCAAGAAGTGCTTGCTAGATGTGTTTATTATGATTTTTTTATTCAATCGCATAAATATTTCAGGATTTTAGCATCATTAACAGTTTCTTTTCGAGCAGAGTCGAAACTGGTAGCTCTCGATCTAAAATTTGCAACAAATTGAAACGTTCTTCAAGCTTTGGTTTGTAATATCGTTAAAAAAAAAGACGTAAATTAGATAATTTAATAAAATTTAATAAAACACCACCGTTAAAAGGTAGGAAATAATCTTTTTTAGGTTAAATTCATTTTTTTTTGTTTTACAGTCAATTGGGGGAAGATGCCACAAAAAAAGGGCGGGGTAAGATGCCACCGACATATGCATTATCTACAACCATTAGACCGAACTTTTTTTAAGTCACTTAAATCTCACTGGAAAGCAACTATGGCTAACTGAATTTTTAATAATCCTGGTAAACGTGTGACGAGGTTTTGTTTTAGAAAACTTCTGAACAGCGCTTGGTCATCGGCTACAATAGCTAGCAATAGTATCAATGGATTTAGATTTTTATTTTATTTTATTTTATTATTTTTTTGTTAAAAAGTATTAAAAGTATTTATTTAGAGAAAAAAATAATTTATTTTAATTATATTTTCAAGTTTAATATAAGTTAAATCTTGTTTGTAAGTATGTGGCATCTTTCCCACACCGGTGGGGAAGATGCCATTTTCACGTCATAAACTTTAATTATTATTAATTATCAATTAATGGAATTTTCTTCTAAGAATTGTTATGTATTTATTAGTTTATTGTATTCTTTGTACATTTCAGTTATAAAAATGTCATTTCATTCATTTTTGAAATATTTATTTCACTTTTTTCCTTAAGTATGGCATCTTCCCCCGCTTTACCTTACATCTTCTTTATGCCTAGTATAAAAAATACTGCATTTCCCTTATTTATGGTGGGATTAATAGACAGATATGATCGAAAAATCTTAATTATTTTCTTAACAGCTTCTTTCAAATCTTTGTTTTAGGTACTATTCAGTTGCAATACTTAAAATTCTTTCTACACTCGGAACTTTTATTTTATCTTCCCTTATCTCCTACGCTATATTTATATAAGATATATTTATAGTAAGATCGATAAAATTTATATCGAACAATTATATTCAAAATAAACTGGTAATAAACAGTAACACAGTCAATCAGTAAAACGTTATTTAAATTCCCTCAAAATCAACCTTACCCGTCGTAAATGTGCTCGGAAACTACTCAACCAATCCCATACTTTCCTCCTCAAACTCGAACCGAAGCTCGCGAATCCAACGAATCAGTCGCGTCGGAAGGACGCATCTTCATTACCCAGTCCATCATCGAATCGAGCGCTCTCCTTTCGCACGCTCAGCGCAATCAGCGGCCAAGACGAATGGCGGTAATTATTTGCACTCCTCCTCGGAATTATTAAAAGGGCTGCGTACCGAGCATTAATCCGGCGGCTTTCGTAGTCTCGTCTGCGGGAGAAAAAGACGAGCTACTGAAATCGCGAGCTTTTTGCGCTCGGGAGAGAAAGAGAGAGAGAGAGAGAGGGAGCGACGTGGAAGCGCACGTAGGCTACCATTTCTCGGGCGGTGATTGGCTCGGCGGGGGGGCGGACGCGGCCGAGCATTAACATTCCGGCCTCTTTTTCTTGCTCGCCTCTTTGCTCGTGATAGATTGTAGCCCGGTCAACTGCGCGAGGATTGTTCCCCGCGAATTGCGAGTTGTTGCGCGAGCCGAGCGCGCGAACGATGATTGATTCGTCGGTGCTGCTTTTCGATGCTTGGCGAGGAATTTGGACATGGGAATGACAGTAGGAGAGGTCGTTGTTTGTCATACAGTAATGGCTCGAAATGATGGTCTTGTTTTGGAAATAGAAATCGGGAAGAAGTCACTCGTTGCTAGAGTTACGATTCATTTGTATTTTAGATGAGAAATAAAATGTCAGCTCAACGGCAAGAGATAGATTTGAAAATACATTCCAACATTGTTTGTCATTGATTTAGTTAAGTAATTTTAGAAAAAAGTAGCTCCTTTTGAACAGAAATATATAATCATTATAATAAATCAATTATTATTTTGAAAAATGAAACGAAAATTTTGTCGTTCTTATGATTTAAAAACTTATCAATTCGAAAAGTTCTCTGCTACATTAAACAGCTAATCTTGCGCTTAAAGCACTGTATTTTGAGTAGTAAAAGTCAAAAAGTTCTAATGAATCGTACTGCGCAACTCGGTCTTATACTTGTTCCTTAATTATGTGAATGCGGCTGACTGGAGCGTATGTAAGTTCTGTGCGTTAAATAAATGAGTTCTATTCAAATCAACCGGCTGATTACATCTTGAAATATACAGCAATGTTAATATGATTTGTGATGAATGGTTGCTACTTAGAAAATGACGGCCGCGCCAATTCAAGGTTTTTGCTATTATTCTTATGCAGTTTTTTCAAGAAAAGTGGTTACTTGTTTTAAAGATTGCACGTTTGACTAATAGTCTTAATTTTTTTAACGACTGTACTTAGACAAAAGTTTCTCTTGTAATTTAGACAATAAAGAATAGTATCCTTTTTTACACGATTCTAATTATTTTTTAAATAAAAATTATTACAATTATATTTGTCAAGATTTAATAAAATAAAATCATATCAAACCAGAAATACGTGCCCTTCGAGGTATGACTACTTATAAAACTTATTCACAGACAAAATTTTCTATTTAAAATTACCGTGAAAATGGGTGAGGTTGCCGTATTTGAACTTTTAATTGGACAATGACATCAAATTTTATTAGTTTTTATATTGAAATTTTATCATGCTACCATGGTAAAATGTTATTCTATTACAAATTCGTATGATATTTACATAAAGTTTTTATCGCTGCTGGGTATAAATTTTTACCATGAAAAACGTTAAAACGATAGTCGACGTATTCTACCTAACCTTAATTCAATTTTCAGTGTAACAAAAAATATTAACATATAATTTATTGATAAAAATGGAAAATTATTAAATATAATTTATTTATTATATTTTATTATCACTAATTTGAAAATTTACTGTATTTAATTCGATTTTGAATAAATAAACACGATTTTGACATTACTAGGATTGAGTAATAATTTTTACCGTGCTGTCACGTTAAAATTTAATCTGATTTCCAATAATATTTTTGAGAAGGGAGTCCTGCCCCACGATTATCATGGTTTTCATGGTAATTTTGAATAGAAAACTTTGTCTGTGTTTACATCATACTTTTCCTATTTAACAATAACTATCACAGCAATATTGCTGCGACATAACATTGTCTCATCAATACTGCAGTGACAATCATTGCTAGGTGAGTTATAACACAAGTAATCCAAGCCTTTGCGAAATGTACATGGAAAGAGCGCTCAAAGTATATTTATAATTTCCCAAGGCATTTTCAATTCCACACTTCAACCCAACTTTCTGCAAACTGCAGTAAACAAATGATCACAGTCTCGCGCAAATTCCTCAGTTAATTTTTCTCCGAGCAGGCATCTCAGCCCAGTTCTAATCAGAGCGCGGCCACCCCGACCGTCCAGAAACAATACGAAGCAAGAAAGCCGCAGCCGTCGCGCATTCCTCGAGATAAACGATTATCGAGGACCGCGGCACAAAAGGGTGCACCGTCCGAATCCCTCGCCGCTGCACTCTCCCGGGACTATACTCGAGAAGGCTCCTTGATGGCGAGGGGCATATTGGCGCGGCGGGGTGCATCGTCCCTCCTCCCACTCGGTAAACAGCCCCCTTTCTCCCCGGCTGCACATACCTCTCTCTCTCTCTCTCGCTCTCCGCGCGCACGCGATCTTCGCGCGTGATTTAATGCCGGAGCTCTCCTCCTTATTTATGCACACGCGCGAGCAAGATCCACATGTCGGCCGAGGGGGAACGCTGCATCGTGCAGGACGAGAAGCTGCTGCTGCTGCCGCCGCTGCCGCCGCCGCCGCCGCTGGGATAATATAGAGAGCTTGTTCGAAATTAGTAACTCGTTGGAATCGCAAATTTCACTTTCTCGCCGGCGAGTGTTTTCGCGAAGGCCGAAGAGGCGCCGGGTTATCTTCTGGCTGGGGGGAAATTTAGCTGCTGCTGTTTTGATGGGAAAGTGCGGTGGTTCGATGATGGGGAGAAGAAAGTTCCCGTTGGACTTTTCATATTTTTTCGGGGAGTAGGGAAGTAATCGGGATTTTTACTGGTACTTTGGATGGGCCGAATTAAAAATACATCGGCCGCAGTGTATCGATACGCGTTGAAGCGTGTAATACTCACTTTAATTAAACTTGTGTCAATCAAATGGGTGCGCTTAACTGTAAATTCAATGTAGTAAAATTACATTGCCTGTTGAGATACTTCACTTGTAATTTCAAATACCCACTTGGAATTAACAGTAAAATTAAGTATAAAATAAAACAAATTAAATAATTGTCGAAGTGAGCAAAATGAAAACTGTAATAGCAGCCCTTTCAAAATTCTAGATAACTCAAAAGGATTAATAAAAGGTACTCCTAAATCAACTTAATTTTCTCTTTCATTTCTTTTTTTTTTCATGCAACGCGAACCCTGTTTTTGATTTACCTTTAAAGTGTTTTACAACTCGAAGCGGTAATTTACTCGGGACAGCTAAATTGCACAGCGAACTCGCATGATTTCGGAGCGCGACAAATGCGCCGCTACACGCAACCCCGAAAAGTAGGGCGCTGATAATTGTTCCCAGCCCCCGCAGGAAAGCGTCTGCTTTTCCTCTCCCCTCCCCCTCCCGGAGCAACTCTTCCCTCGACGAACGATATAATCAAAGCGCTCTGAGCATTAAACGAAATATCAGCTCGAATTAAAGCTTATCCGGCACATAGAAGGTACAGGTGAGCTTTAATAACTCCATCGCTCGACATCCACGATAGCGGCTCTCTCTCTTTCTCTCTCGAGCTTGCTTTTAATTGCGATTCCGGCTGCGCAGCGTGAGTGGAAGCAACTCAGCAGCGAGCAACAGTCCGATGTGTGCTCCCTCCTCCCGCTCGGAGAACATGGCGGCGGCTTGCGCGGAGAAAGAGAGAGAGAGAGAGGGAGAGAGAGAGGAAGAATTTTAATTGCCACGGGGGCAAAGAGAGGAAGAGAACCTCGCCGGAGGAGGAGGGGGAGGTACGAATACCAGTCCCATAGCTCCTTAGACAGAGAGAGAGAGAGCCGGCAAGTTGGTAGCCAATGGGATCATATATCAACTACCGCTCGGTAGTCTCGATCCTTTCCCTGGGCTCCCAAGAAAATGGCGAGGCGAGCTCAGCTCTTTCTCCATGCTAATTCTGACCCATTTCTGGGGGGCAGAGAGAGAGAGAGAGAGAGCTTTTTTCGACAGCTGCACCTGCTCCGCGATTCGTCGCTTATCTCGGCTGTCGTTCGCGGGGAAAAAAAAACGAAGAGAGCCGTGGCCGCCAGGAATTATGTATACCCGCGCACCGAGAGCTGTGATTGCGCCGCTGATAGCCGACGCCGTGTGCCGCGGGGGATTTTCTCAGGTGTTGACGCGCGATCTCGTGCGAGCCATCGCCGGATTTGCTGGCCGAGGGAGGCGTACGCTGTGGAAGCGTGCCCTGCACGCTGCGTTTTCGCCGAGCTATCGAGATTAGAGCGGAAGTTTATACAAGTCGGATTTTTTTTAAAAACGTTCGACGATTCTTTCACGGTCGACGGGGGCTTGCGGATGGATTTGGTTAATTCTGGGTGGGAGAGAAAGGCGAAAGATCTATCCGAACATTAATGAATGACGGGTACAAAAAGTCAAGGAATTAGTGACTAAGTGAAATTAAACTTTTTTTATAAAATTGTAGTTTAAAAAAAAAAAAAAAAAAAAAAATATTAAATTATTGTACAGAAACGCATGAGGAATCAAATACAATATTTTTTTGTCTAGCGGGCTGAAAGTACTACTTTCTTACCCGAAGCCGGATCATGAACTCGCCTTCGGCTCGAGTGTCAATAATTAAATAAGTTGCCAGCTTGCCAGTTCTTTCTTTTCCTATGGGGCGTAATATCTATGCGTATAATATACCATATTTTTTGTTGTAAATTAAAACCCTAGAGTTTTAAAATAATTTTTCGGGAAATTAAAAGCTTAAGTCTTTACCATTTTAAAGTATTTACATAAAGATTTATGTATTTTCTGAAAAATAAAATTTACATGCAAAAATACGCAAATAAATTCAAAGATGTTTTTAACTTCTGTTATGAAACAAGAATCTATTTTTAATAGTTATATCGTCGTATGAATAATATCATCGTTTTCCAAGAATTGATAACAAATTTTTAAAACTGCTTTATCATTTAATTTTTACAGATATTTTCGAATTTAAATAACATTCAAGAATTTATTTAATGACCACAAATATAAAAAAATATATAAACTGTTAACTTTCCAATTATAAAAATCTTTCAAAAATCAATATTCCAAAAAATTCCCAAAAATAACATAAAAAAGTAACCTACAAAATTATCGAAGCCAAATGAGAAAAATTCATTAAATTCTTGACTACGTCGAACCGTTGTAATTCCTTGCGCGTACAGAATATACAAGGGCGTAAAAGCACGCAGGGTGCAATAACTAATCTGACTTTGATTAAAGTTTTAGCCGAGACGTAAAAGAGCGGGAAATGCGTCGCTTGTCGTTATACGTTGACTTGCATAAGTCGATTTTTATTACGTTATTTAGCATGATCAAACTATTAAATTTCATTGACTTTTGCTTAGCGCGATATTTCGTTTAGTTTCTTTGGCATGTATATATATTATATTTATATTATGTCATATTTCTACGCTAAAATATAAATATAAGCTTACCTTCATAAAAAACAAATAAAAAACAAGAATCTTTTCTTACTATATTTATATGTACAACAAAGGCGATTTAGTTGAGAATTTTACTACGAATCGAATTCAGCATTCAAACTAAGATTCGATTTTTTGGGCATATTGATGATCTAAAGTTAACTTTTACCTTACTTAGTTGTTTATTGCAGTATAATTGAAACATCCACTTTTACATAATTCACACTTTTTCAACTAACCTGAGGTTTTGATTCGCTAATACAGTATAACGGAAACAATCGCGACGTAGTGTCAGTTACAAAACAAATAACGATCGTGTTCATCACAGTTGACATCTGCGACGTAATTTTGATAACTCTCAAATAAAAGAATATTCTACAGGTGGCGTCATAAAAAGGTAAACTTAAAAATTACATTCAATTTTAAATAAAAATGGATATTTATAAATTTATTAAACTAACATATTTTCTATCATACGCAAAAGTACAGATTTTCTTGCAAAAGCTAATTAAAACAGCTACATATAAGAATTTGATGAAAATGGATTTACAAAATGTTGTCAATAAGCCAAAGCCTTTCACGCCAAACGAAAAAAACATAGATGAAGATTGGTATATTTGGAAAAACGAATTTATAAATTATTTAAATTTAGTTGAAACATATTCAAAATTACCAAAGAAGGGAAAAGCCTTACTCTTAATTAATTTAATGGGCAAAGAAGCTATTCTAGCAAAAGAAAAAATGATTTTTGAAAATCCTGATGAAGAAGAAGACATAGAAATTTTATTTAAAAAATTTGACAAAATTTTTAGTTCACCACTTAATGAAATGAAACAAAGATATACATTTTTTTCTAGGCGTAAATATTTAAAAGAAAGTTTTGATGATTATATTACAGCTATTAAAGTATGTAACTAAATAATAACAAATATTTTCAATATTATTAAGTCAAATGTTTAATTTATAACATATTTCAGGAGCAAGCTGCAAAATGTAACTTTGGTAATCAAGTTAATAAATTAATTGTTGATAAAATTATTCTTAGCATGAATGAACATCAACGGCAGAATTTTTTTTAAAAAAAAAGTTATAATATCTCTTTAGCAGATGCTTTACAGTATTACAAAGAAAACTGCTGTAGTCATGATAATAATGAGTCAATTAAAAGCATGGGTATTTTAAAACAAGAAAACTTTATTGCTTCAACAAGAAAACATAATTTGAAAAATTACAAAAAAGAAATAAAACATATTGATTGTGAAAGTACAACTAAACATTCTGTACAAAAGGAGTCTTTTGAAAAAACAGATGTTGACAGAAAATTAGTAAATGCATTGTCTAATTGTGAAAAACAAAATCTTAACGAACCAGGTTCTATTAAAAAAAGAGATGGAAAAGCTAGACCTGTATGTTCCAAGTGTGGAATTAATCATCCTTATAGACAATGTCCTGCATATCCGTATCACAAAAAGGATGGAAAAGAAATAAAACATTCCACCTTTAAACATTACATTAAACATTCCTCTTCTCCTAAATCTGACAGATTGGATAGTCAAAAAGATAAAGGAAATATTATTGACAATGAAAAAGATAAAAAAAATATTAATGACAATCAGAAAGATAAAGAAAAAATTATTATTAATAATCAAAAAGATGAAGAAAACATTATTGATAATCAAAAAGATAAAAAAAATATTCATGACAATCAAAAAGATGAAGAAAACATTGACAATAAAAAAGATAAAACAAATATTAATAATAACAATCTAAAAGATGAAGCAAACATTGATGACTTATCTTTTGATAGTGATATTGAAATTATTATGTAAAATAATGCTGATGTCTTAAAAAAAAAGTATCATCAAGAAATTAAATAATTATATCAATTACACATTGATTTCATTATATTACATTAAATACTATCACTTAATTATATACATATTTGTAGAATAATAATAAATTTTTTAAATAATATTTTAGTGATTGATTTAATTCAAATTTCCCGCATTTTTTAGAAAAAATTTATTTGTAGAATTATTTTTAACGTTATTTGTATAAATATTAAACTTTTTATTTAAAAATACACAGAACAATTTTAATGGTTTAAAATAAAAATTTATTATTTTCAAAGTTCCACTGAAATTATTCATGTAAATCCGGCTTCATTCTAGGATTTACTATTTACGTTACACTTCTCCCAGTAGTTTCATATAATACCACCGCTTTCTAAAGTTGTGCTTACTAAGCACTGCTTAGTGGTATAGTGTCACTTGACAGAGACAAAGGCAACGTACAGTATTGAAGCTGAGTCCATTGTGAATAGTCGACGGTAACGACGTTTGCGTGTTGCTATGAAAATGACGTATTTTCTTACCTTAATCTAATCTTTGCAAAGTACATATCTGGTTGCTTTTTCACAGACAAAGGTTCGGTAAGTATATTATTGCCGATTATTCAAGATTCTTTGAAGTTTTTTTTTAATAATTTTTATTCAAATTTATTTTTTTTATTCAATTCAAAGCTAAAACAGATCTTTAGAAGTTACAAGAATCAACTTCTACTTGTAAAATAGACAAACTTTAGTGTAAAACTTTGAGAACATAACTTTAAACTATAAATTTTTATAGTATAAAATTATTGCATTTTGAAAATATATGTCATCCATAATTTAATTTCATGGAAATAATATTTTAAACACTTTTTAGTAGTACAAAAATAAACCTTTTTGAGTGTTAAACCCATTATTCATATTTTATTTACTAGTTTAGGTTTGTTAAGGGGGTTATACAGTGAAAAAAGTGTCCCATTTAAATCAATGAATTCTTTGAACCTGTAGGTTACATTAGAGCAAAAAATTCCTATTTTTATTTATTGGAAAAAGTTAAATCATAGTTCTTTTGATAAAAAAATTGAGTATACTATTATAAAAATATTCAAAAATTATTAATTTACTTTTCTTTTATAGTTAACTTCTAAATAAACAAATACATAAATAGGTAAATTTAATTGTATATATTATCATATTTATTTGCAGATTATAGTCTTGAAGAATTATATAAATATTAACAATATATTTTTTAAAAAATGGAAGAATTACAAAGTATTATTAATAAGCCAAAACCATTCAATCCAAATAAAAATTGTGTTGCTAAAGAGTGGCACATGTGGAAACAAGAATTCTTGAATTATTTGCAATTGATTGAAACATGTTCAAAACTACCAGAAAAACAAAAAACATTATTCCTTATTAATTTAATGGGCAAAGAAGCAATTATAGCAAAAGAAAAAATGGTTTTTGACAATCCTGGTGAAGAAGAAGATATAGAAATATTACTTAAAAAATTTGATGAAATATTTAATCCACCTTTAAATGAAATGAAAGAAAGATTTAAATTTTTTTCTAGATTCAAACATGCAAAAGAAACTATTAATGACTATGTAGCCATTATTCAAGTAAGTTTTTATAATATAATATAAAATAACATGAACAAACTATTTATTAATACATATAAAAACGGTAAAATTTAATTTTACATGGAATTTCAGAAACAAGCTACAAAATGTAACTTTGGTGATCAAGAGAATAAGTTCATAATAGATATGATAATTTGTAGTATGGATAAACATGTTCAACAGCGCACTTTTCTATTAAAAGATGTGTCCTTATCAGATATTATAAAGATTTACAAAGATAGTATTATTGATAATAGTCAAATTCAAGAAATATATTCTGAAACACTTTCTAATTCTAATGAAAATAACTTCGCAAGTGCTAAAAAAACAGATGCACCGTTTGACTTTAACACATTGAATAAAAGTGCCAAGAAAAATTTTGAAAAAAAAGATGTTACAAGTAAAACAGAAAATGTTAAAAAGCTAAACAATTTTGATCATACTTTAAATGATTTTTTAATGTTACCAAAGCCAGGACCATTATATAAATCACAATATGTATATAACCAAAATGTAGCTGGTACATATTGTAATCAATTAGAAAACTGTGATAGGTGCAAAACAAAACATATGATGGGACAGTGCTCACATAGTGAAAGAAGCACAGTTTGTGAAGAATTTCCAGAAATGACATGCTTTAACTGTAAGAAGAACCCTCATGAAGAGAACTGTAGATTCAAAACGATAATGACACTTCCAACAAAGAATTCTTCAAATACAATAAACAAAGGTAGTACATCCTTTAATAAAATAGAAATTTGTGATTGGTGTGAAACAAAGCACATAAATGGAAAGTGCCCACATAGTGAAAAATGCGCAGCTTGTGAAAAATTTCCACACAGCATATGCTTTCAATGTAAGAAGAATCCTCATGATGATAGCTGTAGATTCAAAATGATAATTACACTTCCAACAAAGAATTCTTCAAATACAATAAAAAAAGGTAGTACATCCTTTTATAAAATAGAAAATTGTGATTGGTGTGAAACTCAACACATCAAGGGGCAATGTCCACACAATGGCAGTTGTACAAAATGTGAAAACTTTCCTCACAATATTTGCTTTGAATGTAAGAAGAATCCTCATGATAACAATTGTAACTTAAAAATGATACTTACACTTCCAATGAAAAGCTCAAGTGATTCTAATCAAAACATGGAATCAAAACAAATATCTGTTTCCCATCCTAATAAACAATGTCCTGTATTTCTTAAAACAGATAAGATGCAAGCAAAGCATACCTGTTCTAATTGTGGAACCAATCATCCATTCAAGCAATGCCCTGCTGACAGAAAGGCTGATGAAATAAAGGGTACCTGTTCTAAATGTGGAACCAATCATCCATTTAAGCAATGCCCTGCTGAAAAAAAAACTGACCAAACAACAAAACCTATTTGTTGGAGGTGCAAAACCAATCATCCATACAGACAATGCCCTGCATATAATAATTTATGCTCCCACTGCAATCAAATGGGACATTATCAATGGACCTGCAAAAATTGGGAATCCTACATTCGTTGTTCTATTTGTAAACATTTAAATCCTCCAAACCAACGCGAAAATCGTTGTTGTAAATGTAATCACTTAAACGGAGCCTCTGTAAGTATTTTTAAAATTGTTTACAGAATATTCTTTTTAATATATTACAAAATTAAAAATCTGCTTAAATCATGATGCATATGTTTAATTTTAGAATAAAACTTCTTATTTGCAACCACAAAGTGAGCAAACTATACATGTATCTAATCAAAGTCAGCGACAACCACCTCAAACAATTATATGTGCAACTAATCAAAGAAACCAGGATTCAAAATATCAAAATCAGCACCAACAACATCAACAACCACAACCTCAGCAAACTATAGGTGCAATTAATCAAAGAAACCAGGATTCACAATATCAAAATCAGCACCAACAACATCAACAACCACAACCTCAGCAAACTATAGGTGCAATTAATCAAAGAAACCAG
>JAWWML010000052.1:2515412-2557184 GCA_035047165.1 Ormyrus rosae | reverse complement strand
GATTCACAATATCAAAATCAGCACCAACAACATCAACAACCACAACCTCAGCAAACTGTAGGTGCAAGTAATCAAAGAAACCAGGAATCACAATATCAAAATCGCCAACTGCAATATCCAAATCAGTACCAACAACATCAACAAACACAACAAAGGAACCAGGAATCACAATATCAAAATCAGCAACATCAAAATCGTCAACCGCAATATCTAAATCAGTTACAACATCAAAATCGTCAACCACAATATCAAAGTGATCAAAAACGTTCGAAACGAAAGGGGGAAGATTCACCTTGCTGCATTTCATAAAAGAGTTAAATAAAATTTAAGAATTAAGAATTTATGAAAAGTAAAGATAGAAAAAGAACATATTAATATAGTACATGACGTAAAAATATTAATTTTTTAAGACAAATACGTAAGGTTTGAAAAAATACGATTTATAACAGTAATCAAATGTAACTTAAATTTTACTTTCAATTCGCAATGAACTGGTTCCTGAAAAATCAAACTCTACTAACTTTCTACAAAATAAAATGGTACAGTAACGAATTTAGATTTCGAAAAGTTTTGTAAAATATTTTGATAAATTTTGAATAACAGATTAGTACTTTTTGCGTTTAATCCGTTCTAGGACATTGTTTATTGTTGGGACCATTGATAATACTATGCCTTAATTGTAAAAAACTGCTGCTGCAGTCAATAAATAATACAACAATGGCTTTTTTGATATGATAATGAAAGATAGTTGGTATTGATGCACTGTGTTATTAAAAAAAAAATAAGTTATTAACAAATTTACTAAAGGAGACTAAAACATTTAAAATTAAGTCCCTGCATTGTATAAAATTTACATCTAATAAAAATTTGCATGAAAATGAATTCCATGGTCACAAAACTGTATACCAAACAACTAAGTATTAATGATTTCATTGAGTTATATTACATTAAATAGTATCACTGAATTATAATAATTGTATTTGCAGAATAATATACTTTTTAAATAATCTGTTAATGATCGACTAAAATTCAAATTTCCCACATTTTTTAGAAAAAGTTTATTTGTAAAATTATTTTTAACATTATTTGTATAAAGATTAAACTTTTGATTATTTAAAAATACGCAGAATAATTCTAATGGTGTAAATTAAAAATTTATTATTTTCAAAGTTCGACTAAAATTACTGTTATAAATTCGCCTTTATTGTGGGATTTACGTTACACTTCCCCCAGTAGTCCTACATAATACCTCCGCTTTCTAACTCTGTGCAGTGTGCGTGCGTCAGTACATCACTTGTGCAAAGGCAAGACGCAGTTTTGAAGTTGAGTCCACCAGCAACAGTCGACAGTAACAACGACGCGTGCACTATAAAAAAAATGACGTATTTTTTTACCTTAATCTAATCTAATCTCTGCAGAGCAGATATCTGGTTGCTTTCTCGTAGACAAAGGTTCGGTAAGTGTATTATTGACGATTACTTAAGATTCTCTGAATTTTTTTTTTTTTTTTTTTTTCAAAGCTTTAGAAGCTATATAAGAATCAACTACTACTTGTACAATAGATATGCATATTTAGGTGTATTTCAATATGTAATTTTCTGGTTAAACAAATATAATAAATAGATAAGTATAATAAGTAATAAATATAATTTTTATTTGCAGATTGCAGTCTTAAGGAATTATATAAATATATTATTATAAACATATTGTTACAAAAATGGAAGAATTACAAAATATTATTAATAAGCCAAAACCATTTAATCCAAATCAAAATTCTATTGCTAAAGAGTGGCACATATGGAAACAAGAATTCTTGAATTATTTGCAATTAATTGAAACATGTTCAAAACTACCAGAAAAACAAAAAACATTACTCCTTATTAATTTAATGGGCAAAGAAGCAATTATAGCAAAAGAAAAAATGATTTTTGAAAATCCTGGTGAAGAAGAAGATATAGAAATCTTACTAAAAAAATTTGATGAAATATTTAATCCACCTTTAAATGAAATGAAAGAAAGATTTAAATTTTTTTCTAGATTCAAACATGCAAATGAAAGTATTGATGATTACGTTGCCATTATTCAAGTAAGTTTTTATAATATAATATAACGTGAACAACTATTTACTTGCTCATATAAAAGCTGTACAATTTAATTTTACATTCAATTTTAGGAACAAGCTACAAACTGTAACTTTGGTGATCAAATAAATAAGTTCATAATAGATATGATAATTCGTAGTATGGATAAACATGTTCAACAACACACTTTTCTATTAAAAGATGTGCTCTTATCAGATGTTATAAAGATTTACAAAGATAGTATTATTGATGATAGTCTAATGCAAGAAATATATTCTGAAACATTTTCAAATTCTAATGAAAATAACTTTGCAAATGCTAAAGAAATGGAAGCACTGTCTGACAATACATTGGATAAAAGTGACAAGAAAGATTTTGAAAAAAATGTTCAAAGTAAAATAGAAAATGTTAAAAAGCTAAACAATGATGAGAATACTTTCAACAATTCTTTAATTTTTCCAAAGCCAGAACCACCGTATAAATCACAATATGATTCACAATTCAACCAAAATGTAGCTGGTACATATTACAATCAATTAGAAAACTGTGATAGGTGCAAAACAAAGCATATGATGGGACAGTGTTCACACAGTGAAAGAAGCACAGTTTGTGAAGAATTTCCAGAAATTACGTGCTTTAACTGTAACAAGAATCCTCATGATGATAATTGCAGATTCAAAACGATAATGACACTTCCAACAAAGAATTCTTCAAATACAATAAACAAAGGTAGTACATCCTTTAATAAAATAGAAAATTGTGATTGGTGCGAAACAAAGCACATAAAGGGACAGTGCCCACATAGTGAAAAATGCGTAGGATGTGAAAAATTTCCACACAGCATATGCTTTCAATGTAAGAAGAATCCTCATGATGATAGCTGTAGATTCAAAATGGTAATTACACTTCCAACAAAGAATTCTTCAAATACAATAAACAAAGCTAGTACATCCTTTAATGAAATAGAAAATTGTAATTGGTGTGAAACTCAACACATCAGGGGGCAATGTCCACACAATGGCAGTTGTACAAAATGTGAAAACTTTCCTCACAATATTTGCTTTGAATGCAAGAAGAATCCTCATGATAACAATTGTAACTTAAAAATGATACTTACTCTTCCAATGAGAAGCTCAAGTGATTCTAATCAAAACAGGGAATCAAAACAAATACCTGTTTGCTCTAAATGCGACACCTACCATCCTTATAAACAATGTCCTGTATATAATAAAACTTCTTCTTCTTGGGAGTTTATTGAAAACAATTTGTCATATGATAAAACTGATGAGACACAAGCAAAGCTTACCTGTTCTAAATGTGGAACCAACCATCCATTCAAGCAATGCCCTGCTGGAAGAAAAACTGATGAAACAACAAAACCTACTTGTTGGAGGTGCAAAACCAATCATCCATACAGACAATGCCCTGCATATAATAAGTTTTGCTCCCACTGCAATCAAATAGGACATTATGAATGGGCCTGCAGATATAAACATTTGGAAAACTACGAATGTTGTTCTGTTTGTAAATATTTTAATGCTCCAAACCAACCCGAAAATCGTTGCTGTAACTGTCAAAATTACTTAAGCAGTACTTCTGTAAGTATTTTTCAAATTGTTTACAGAATGTTCTTTTTAATATATTTAATTTAAAATATGCTTAATACATGATTGCATATGTTTAATTTTAGAATAAAGCATCTTATTTACAACCACAAAGTGAGCCAACTGCTGCACGTGTGTCTCATCAAAGTAGGCAACAACCACAACCTCAGCAAACTACAGGTGCAACTAATCAAAGAAACCAGTATTCACAATATCAAAATCAACAATATCAAAATCAGCAAAAACAACATCAAAATCGTCAACAGCAACATCAAAATCAGCAAAAACAACAGCAAAATCGTCAACAACATCAAAATCAGCAAAAACGACATCAAAATCATCAAAGACGTTCGAAACGAAAGGAGGAAGATTCATCTTGCTGTATTTCATAAAAGAGTTATAAAAATTTAAGAATTAAGAATTTATGAAAAGTTTAGAGATAAAAGATGAACGTATATAGAAACTTTCATCGTATTAATGTACTACGTAATATGAAAATATTAATTTTCTCAACTCAGGCATGAAATAGCCCTCGTTTCATGCTAGAAAATAGCATAGAAAATCGAGAATTTCAAGCGTTTGAGAAAATTTTTTGTTCAAGCGGGAAAAAAAGTAATTTTTTCCCGCTTCAAGCTATTTTTTACAATTTCTGTGCACGAACATCTATCCAACTTTCTGACACCAAGAGAAGGCTTTTCGTGCCTCCATTAAAACAAAAAAAAGGTGTGTAATACGGGAAGAAAAGCTATTTTAAACTTAGGTGAGATTTTCAGCACTTGTCTGTCTCGGGCGCCTTTGACTCGTGCAGAATACCTCACCCTCGCTAAAAATAGCTTATTTTCTCCCCTCGTTGCACAATGCATTATTTTAAGTCAAATATGTAAGGTTTAATAAAATACAATCGTATGATTTATGACAATATATTATGTATAAAATGACATTTTATAACAATAAACAAATGTAGCTTTTAAAATTTTACTTTCAATTCGCAAAAAGCTGGTCCCTAAAAAATCAAACTCTAATAGCTTTCTACAAAATACAATGGCACAGTAATAAATTTCGATTTCGGCACGTTTTGTAAAATATTTTAATAAATTTTGAATAACATAGACTAGTACTTTTTGCATTTAATCCGTTATATGGCATTGTTTATTGTTGGGACCATCGATAATACTATGCCTTAATTGTAAAAAACTGCTGCTGTCGTCAATAAATAATACTAACAATGGCTTCTTTGGCATGATAATGAAAGATAGTTGGTATTGATGTACTGTGTTATTAAAAAAAAATAAATTATTAAGAAATTCACTAAAAGAGACTTGAACATTTAAAATTAAGTCCCTGCAATGTATAAAATTTTACATCTAATAAAAATTTGCATGAAAATGAATTGCACGGTCACAAAACTATATACTAACCAACTGAGTATTAATGAACATTATATAAATTACGTCTTTCTCAACGTAGATCAACGTGCATTTAATACTACAACCTGGTAAGCACTTTGTTTTGTCAATATAGATGTACGTATCTTAAAAAAAAGTAGACCCTGATTTTGTCACATTTCACTCTATGTTTATAGGTCCTCGTATTCGAAAAATGATTAGTATCAAAAGTCATAGTTTTGTACGACCATAACAAATACGTTACAAAAGAATTAAAAAATGTGCAATTTGTTAAAAAATTTACAATAGCATCGTTATAAAAACTTCGTTTATAAAATATATGATAAAAATATGTTCTCTCGTCTTTCTACTTTTTCGCATATCAAAAGCTTTCGATAGAAAAATGCACTAGTAACACTAAAAAGTAACAGCTACAATGTATCTCAGGTAATGTGTGGCTACAAAGAATCGAAAACATCGTCATGCCGTCGATGAATCCTGATTCGAGCTTTCGGAATCGCTTGGCGAGATAAGAACGGCTTTGTTTACTGCATAAGGCGGTCTTTTAGGCTTCGGCGGTGGCGTTGGTGGCTTTCCATGTCCATCTAAACTGTCAACTGGCACGGGTAGTTTGCTCTTGGGTCGGTAAACAACGGTACGACTGGTAATGCTCGTAAGTGTACTCGTCGTGCAGTAATTAAAAGAGCTGTCATCTGGCAAGTTGCAGTAATCGACTTCACGAGTTTTGATGGGCAGAGGTGGTGGTGGATCATCTTCAGAAGCTGTGCTGTCTGTCGTACCAACACTATCGCGATTACCTTTGCCCAAACTGTGGGTATCTATGCCGTTACTCGTTGAACGAAGATAAGTTTGAGACTGACCGGACCAGCGATTACTAAGTCGACGCTCTTTTTCAGCTTCTGATCGTAACGGCCGCTTTGGGGTGAGCTAAATTAAAAATAAAAATTATTAATAAAAACGTACTTGTGTTTTCGAAGTGATGTATTAGACTTAACTGCATTTGCTTACCTCTTGCCGAAGTTCAAAGATAGGTGTTGATGGAATACTAGGCGTTGAAGCCGAAATAAGCGTCGACGATTGACACTGAATTGGTTCCGGTAAAGTGTACCATTGACTTGTTGGTTGTTCTGTTTTAGCATTGGATGCTGAATCACTTTTTCGAGAGCTACGCCTTTTTGAATCCTTTTTTTTATTTGTACCAGTATATGAATTACTGAGAGCCTTTTGTAATGATGTTGTTGATAGGATATGTGAACGAGTCGAATTATTATTTCTAGAAAACAAATAAATGAGTTAATTCAATGATCTGTCTATTGCAGATATGTACATATATTTAGTAAATTAATGATTAATCACTCGTTAAAAGAAATGAAAGTAAAATAATTCAAATATTAGATATACAATTTTGTTTATCATTTTGTAGGATAAAGCTTCTTGCAAGTAGTCATTTTCGTTATTTTTTACTTATTCATGCGCAATTTATAGCCTGAAAAATTCTGCCCACTTTTTAATTTAACAATTGTAATAACAATCAAAATTAAAATACATATCAAGTAGCGATTGAGAAATTAAATATCCATTTTTAATTTTCGCTGAATTTAAAAAAAAACAACTTTAAAAACCTTTATTAACAACAGTAACAATTACTTTACTCTGTTAAACCTTTATCAACAGAGTAAAAACAACCTTGATTTCCATTATCAGAAATCAAAAATAATACCAATCTGATAAATACTTTTGGCCAACCACCGAAGCTAATGAATCCAAAGGAATGTTAGCTTAGTTACCTGTGACACGTAAGTAATAGGATGTGATTGTAGATTCAATGAATCAGTTAAGTGGAAATCATGCTTAGATTAGAAACTTAATAGTGGAGGAGAAACTTACACCAAGTAATGGTTTTTGAACAAAACAACTTGACAGATGCGACCGCAAAAAGAATAGATTTTTGTGCAAATTAATATAATACAAATAATTTAAACAAAGCAAGTCTAACTACGAAAAAATGATAAATATGTATAATGTAATTTTTTTTCCGGCTCCACTCCAACTTTCCTGAAAATGTCCAAAACAATGAAACTTTTATATTATCTCTATTTGGTAGTTTTTTTTTTCGAAAAAGTTAATGGTTTTGAAATGTGGTGGTTAAAATTGCTGCAATGGGTGAATTGTGCAAAGAGCGTTTCAGCCACCTTTCATCGATCGTGTTAGTGCTGATCATTTACCTTGATAAAACAACACTTGGGATTCCCGAGATGGGGGAAGTGTTGAAATTGAACGATGCTAGAGATTTGAGAGCAGCGACTTGTGATCTCGTAAGCGAAGAAACTCTGGATCGAGTACCGCAACTAAATGTAAACATTGTCAAAAATTGCCGCGCGATATAATAAACTACTTACAGTTCGGATTTATGAAAATTGTTTTGCTCAATAAACCTTTTCATACTCATTCAGTTATCGGGTAAAGTTTTTTATCTTTAACCAAAACCTTAAGGCAAGCATCATATTAAAATAAGAAATAATCTAAAGCATTTCAATGTGACTTACTCGTTGCTAACAAGACTGGTTTCAGATAATCGATTATTATCTCCTTTAGGCACGTGTCTTCTCATGGTAACTGATGGCGCCGCAATTTCAATTTGTAAATCACATGTCTGCAAATATATTTTAAATCATTAAAGTAGGAGCTTATTGCTTTAACAACTAATTTTAAAAATAACTTTAATTATAAATCATCAAAAAAGTTTTATTAATAAAGAAAAAAAAATCGTGAAAAATAATAAAATGTAATTATTCATAAACGACTAGATGATAAGAAAATCTAGTCTTGTGTAAAAATTATTATTAAATGTATATTAAAAATGAGAAAAAAGTAAATACTCTTACTCTTTTTCCATATCTAGCCTCCACCTGCGTTCGCATCGTAGTATAACATTGTTCAAGATGTTGGTGGAACGGTGCAAGTTCTGGTGATGCTCTTGCTTTATGCAATTGAACACCAACTCCAAGTAAAGGAATTTGTTCCGCTATTAAATTCTCTAATTTTTCTAAATCTATCCTATCCTCAGGGTGTGCTTCCTTGTATTCCGGGTTTAAGAACGCTTTTTCATAATTATCAATACCACCCATTACTGCTGGATCTAGTACTCCATTTAGTTTCATACTTAATGGATTTAATGGAAGGCTGCTATCAGCTCTGGAATACATTAAAATTAATACATAATTTTTGTTCCTTAAAAACATTAATTGAATTATTTCTTAAACTATTTGTGCATCTTACCTATGAGAAACGATAAGGTCTCTTATTGCTGTATTTGTGGCTTCCATTGTTTCAATGGCATTTCGAAGAGGACTTACTAAATAAGTTTCACTAGAAATTACAGGGAACCATCTAAGTATTCCTGGCAGTGGATGACTAGTAGCTAATACAGTTCTTTCTAGCCATAAGGACGCAAATTCATTGCTTGCCTCTTTTTCTTTATCACCATTTGACGGAACATCTTTTCTTGGTGCTGGTCTCGAAAACCGAAACTTCTGGACATTATTAACTCGATGATATCTAATGAAAATTCAATAGTTACTTTTTAAATTATACTTTTCAAAAATTTATAATAAAATATGTAAAATTATTAATCAAACCTTAAAACTGGTTCAGCAGTAATAGGTTTACCACTTAATCTATTTTTCTTTTCATCCATTAACGGGTCAACTTTATTAATCTGTACATATTGCACATTAGATTCCATTACTTTCTCACTAGGCGGAGACAATTTGTTCATTTGTTCGGCATTAGGTAACTGATTTAAAGTTCTCGAGCAAAAATCGCTTAGCCTCTCGTACTCTTTTCCTCTATATACAAAAACTTTATTGCGCAAGAAAGCCGGATGACCACGTCCATAATAAGCAACTCGAAAATATTCGGGTTCTGGTCTGAGTTGTTTAACTATCGCATCGTAAAATTTGGCCATTCTTCTCAAAAGTACAGACAGCTGTAAGTATTCATAAGTTTCTTCTTCATACTGCACGCATAGTTCTTTACATACAGCTACGGCAGATTCCCACATTTTACCCTTATCAAAGTATTCTATAATATCGTTATATAGACATTCTTTTAATTCTCGATGGGTTTGACAGTGAGGATATCTGCTAGATTTTAACATGGGTGTTAAGGGTTGATCACTCCATGTAAGTAATCGGCTATGAAGTTGCAAAGTATAAGCAGCTTCTGTATAATTGTCACACTCTAAATGAAGTTCACAAAGTTTATTAACATATCTGAAAACATATTAGTTATACAAATTTAATTTATTATCCGTAATATTTATTTTTTCATTGAGTTAAAATTAATGAAAAATTGACAATAAATATTTAAATCATTACTATTTTATTATAAATTATTAAGTAAATCTCTGTACCTTATATACATTTCATTTCTATTAATTTCGGAATAAAATTCCAAGAGATTCACTGTGCAGAGCATTCTGTGTTCTTGGGACTCTGTATGGATTACATCTCGATACTGTAATAAGTGGTCCATAAGCTTAGCAACCGTTTCAACAAATCGGAGTCCTTGCTCGTGAAGCGTTTTATGTTTTTCGCAAAGAGGAGTCATTTCTTTTACCCACAGCTCGCGGAATTCTTCGTCTCCTCTTCCACCTTCAACCTAAAAGTTCATACGATTTTGTAATGCATTCGAACATTCTAATAAGCATTTAGTGCAAAAATAAATACTAACCAAAATATCGAGCTTAGCAATCATTTCATTCTCAAACTCATTAAAATTAGCTTTGATGTTGTCCGACTGTTTTCTCTTGTCAACAAAAACTTCCTCAAATTTCGAGCTGTAAAATTCCGTTTGCATCATGTCAAAGAATATCGGTATAGCCGCGTCTTTTCTGAGTTCAGTATCGGGGATTAAAGCCATTTCCAAAATCGCCCCGACCAATGCCGGGACGAACAATTTTTTTCTCGCTCCCAAGCTGATCCACATTTTATGAATCTCCACTGCGGTCTCCCTTCGCATGTCCTTGTACCGTTCGAGTATTCGCTTTCGCTTAGCTTGCGTAAAGGTCTCCAATTGAAGAGCTGGCTGAGTGAGAAAAGCGATCGCACAGTGGAAGAAATTCGACCAGGCCTGCTGCTCGAAAGTGGCGTTGAACAACTCGCGAATAGTTGTGGAGAAAAAGCGTAGAGCCTTCAGGATCACGCTATTCTGCAGCATTATCATTTCGCACCAATCGTTGGAGAAAACGCTCCTCGATACGAGGTCTTTAAATACCATTAAGATTTCCATTAGAAAGTCTAGTAAATCGATTTGCGTTCCAAAGTGCTGTATGTAGATTTGATAATGTTGCTGAGTCATTTGCCTGAAATATAAGGTTCAATTGTAATTAAGCTGAACTTTCAGTTTCCTTATCTCTAGCGCATTAGTTACCTGAAAATCGATAACATGACGGACACTAAATTTCCCACCAGAGGATTTTCTCTATCCATAGTTATCACAGTTTGTATAATAGTTCTCAGCGCCGTCAGCATGATTTCCTTGATGTCCGAGGCGGTCGAGCCGACATCCTTCCTGAACGTCAAATCCAGAACGTCCGACAATATTTTCACGCACAGCTCAACCTAAATAAAAGCAACGGCAACCTTTTACTCGGAATCACTGCTGTTTCGCAGGAGACAGAGGCGTTTCTTTTGAACGAATTCCTCCGGCAAAAAAAGTCGCAGTGTACAAAAAAAAAAGAGTAAAAATTGACGCATCCTTGTAAATGTACAAAATTACCTCTTCAGAGTAGCCGCGATGTTGGTGTAGTCGATGCCGATTTTCACCGAGCAGCCTGGCTACCTTCGCCACGTTTCCAGGCGTACCCGACAGTCCCTTTTTATCACGCGCCATAAACCAAAACCATACCAAACACAAAAAAATAAAACAACCCGAGGTTAGTGCAAACTCAGGAAAATAAAAATAAAAACCATATCCATAAATAATATAGTTTTTTTATATGGCTGGGAAAAGGAGAGATACTCAACTTTTTACTTCCACATATATATGATTTTTAAGGACTTTTGTAAACTATCTAATACATACTTAATTAGTAATAAAAATTATGTAAGTACTAAGAATTGAGGGGTAATTGTGAAATGTTGGTTTTGTAAAATTGAGTGTGTTGAAATGTATCTCTCTCAATTTTTGTTAACTATTTAAATTAAAAATTTAAATTAACAAAAAAACTTTGTAAAAAATATATATGTATATATAATCTTAACTATTGAATACAAAAGATTTTTTGAATGAAAATTATCTTACATAAATTTTAAAGTTTTATAGGAAGAAGCAAAATTGATAACTTTGATAAGATAAGTGTTCAAATGTGCACGAATATGTAACTTTTCTGTGCAGTAAAACTCTAAAATATCATATTTTTATGATTTTATACTTATAATTTATGCACTACACCAGTTAGCATATGAATAAACATACTGTTATTATTAATTATATTATTATTATTATGGTTTAATTACTTCATGATATTCTTCACCATCTGTATCTATAGTGATATTAAATTTTGCGTGCGACAGAAAGCTTAAATGGATGTATGGCATCAACAAACAATAAAATGAATCATTTTTAATTTATAACTTAATATTTTTTAATTTCTATTTTATCAAATATTTTTAATTAATTTCAATAAACTACTGTACATTTAAAATAATTAAATTTCAATGTTTATTTCAATATTTATAAAAATAATTTTGAAACTGATTTTTTTGGTGAAGTGTTAAATAATGTTTATTTCAAAATTAAATGTTTTAAAGCGAGTTGAAAATGCAAATTTACGACGATATCGTAGAAGGTTGATAATAAGAGTTACAAGTTTAATGAACTTTTTATCATTGCTTTAAAGAGTCCGTCTTGTTAATTTATATTTGTATTTATGAAAACTTCATTTTTTAATCTTTGTTTAAATTCTACTCAAAGGTAATTAATAGTTTTAAAAAATAAACGTTAGTGTATTCAAGAATATGTAGCTATTATAATATTTTAATGTGCTAAATATATTAATAATAATTGTTGTGAATAGTGTTTGTATTAAATACGTACGTAATATAACTACTACAAAAATTACAATCAAGTACTCACAATTGAGTACACATGCTTATTAGTCACTAGTCCTACTCAATAACATGCGTTTTATTTCAATTTTCATACAATCAGCAAACAAATACTTATTTGCATTTATTTTGCAGTTATACAACTACTACAGTGATCACGCGACATAGAAGCAAATATCGAAATTTTTTTGAAATTTAACACTACTGAAAAAATGTTTAGTAATAGAATTTCGAAGATAGGTGCTAAACAGATAGGTGAAAAGCTAATCAGTAGGAATTGCAAGTGTGTGTGTGTGTGGCGAGAGGACGTCAGGCTGCACGGCAAACAAAAAGCAAAGGCTACACTGATTCACCGACAAAAAAATTATCTCATCGGGCAATGAATATTCGTTAGTACATTCTAAATGCATAGTTATTCGTTTGTGCACAATGAACTTACCTCTTCTTTAGCTTCCAAAAGATCTCGCACAAGAATCGTAATTCTCGGTAATAAAATCTGTCTGCATTCCATATTTAAAAATAATCGACTGTGCACAATATCATTCACAGTCATCATTTTTTGCTTAGTAAGTCTTCCAGAAGGAAGGGTAACAAGTAAGTCGATTAAAATCATGCTAAGTTGTTTTGCATTGTAAACTTTTAGTAAGTGAGGTATTGTGGACGGCAAGTA
This sequence comes from Ormyrus rosae, assembly GCA_035047165.1. Lineage (NCBI taxonomy): Eukaryota > Metazoa > Arthropoda > Insecta > Hymenoptera > Ormyridae > Ormyrus > Ormyrus rosae. Next base: position 2,544,311 of record JAWWML010000052.1, on the reverse strand, counting down.
TTTTAAACAAGCTCCTTGAACCAATAAAGTTCCATCTGTTTGATATTTCATAAGATTAACGATCGATCTTAAGAGTTCCGTGAGAGTTTGTGAAAATTCTTCTTCGTCTTGATCCAATCTGTTGAGCATGACAAAAAGAGTTCCACAATAATTTTAAATTTAAGTTACTTCCTTCCATTAAAATCATACTTACTCTGTAAATAACAGCCTTGATTCAACTATAAATCTCATACAGTACTGTAAATTTTTCATGGTTTTCAAAAGTATATCTTTTTCTTGACCATCACCTAAACCAGCGCTATCAATGCGTTTTTTCAAAACAGCAACTAACTTTTTATAAGCTAAAGTAGCAGAAAAGCTCTCAGATATATACAAATCTAAAACTGGCTGAAAGTGTTGATACTTTCTATCAGAAACTAATCCAATAATATAAAGAAGGCATTCAAAAACCACATCGTCATAGTCATCACTATCTGTATTGCTCATTAAAATATTAAATAATGCATCTAAAACATCCTGAAAAATTTTTTTCCAATTAGTAAGTTATCATAAATGTACAGAATTTTTTTATTAAAAATATACATACTTGTAAAAATTTAACTATTTCTTCACCATCAACTTTCATTAATGCTGCTAAAGATTCTTTTAAATCTGTTTTTGAGGAAGACCAATTTAATAAACCTAACAAATCTACGTTTTGCGTCAATTTAGTTGAACAAACATTTGTAGCTATTAAAAAATTATCTTTTGAAGATAAACTTAAAGGACCTAAGGTTGGTTTTTTCTCCAAGTTTAATTCATTCTGTAAAGTATTATTTTTAAATTAATAAATTGTAAAGCAATACTCAAGAAAAAAACTTACCAATTCTTCTCTAGTAGAAGGCAGCCTTAAATAGCTTGTTTCACTCTCTTCATATTTTTTATTGTCAATCTTATAAACTAATAATTCATGCATTGTATCTTGCAACGTTGTACCATTGCGCTGCATAAGCTTCACATAGCTTAAGGCAAATGGTTTTTCTGACCTATCCTTAGCCTCATTTGAGCTACGATGCTTAAAAGTAAATTTCAAATGTGCTAACTTAAATTCTTCTATTGGTACAGCAATTTTAAATGTTTCACACCATCGAGGTTTGTCTTCGTGATAATATACTACACTACGATATTCATTAATACATTGTGTACCACCACCAAGAGTTATAACTCCTGGTATTGCTACACCTTCTTCATTGCACACTTTCACAGTCACCTCAACATTTTTATCTGTTGATTTGGATCCTTTACTGAATTCTCCACTTACTAGTGTTAAATATAAATCATTGCGAACATCTCCTGGTAAGATTACTTCAGGGAATCCCATTTTTCTAGCAACTGACACATTTCTAAGAACTAAATGAGGATTCTCATCTCTTACCTGTAAAAGTTGTAAATATTATAAAAAAATGTGAATGGAAACAATATTTATAGATTTTAATAAGAATACATACTTGTTTAATATCTCCCCTTAATAATTTTAAACTGCACCATAATCCCTGGGTGACATTATTCCCTACACTAGTGTTTTTTTGTAAATTAGTTTCCTTTTGCGTAAGAAATCGTCGTAAAGTACCGTCCAAACTTTCCTTCTCACAGCATCTGAAATAAAAGGAAAAACGACAAACAGAGCCGAACGAAAAGAAAAAACAAAATAATCTTTTTAATAATCTTTTCTAACTTACTGTAAAAATGGAATACAATGTTCATCTTCTGGGTCTCCTTCAAGTTTTCCATTAATGAAAACAGTAATATCCATTGCAGCAACTCCAAAAGGTCTTCTAATACTGTCTTGACCTTTAGATTTTTGATTATTTTGTACAACACTGGAACGTTTATGATCAGAATCCTTAGCTTCCATACTTCCTACTCTAACAGCATAACAAACTAGATAAACTTTTTCTCTAGATAAATCTCGACTTCCGAGATCAGTAAATAAAACTTTAAGATTATGCAGCTGTTCAATGTCTGTCATAAGACCTTGCTTACTCCATGAAAAGACATAATTTTCTGTAATTGCTTTCATCTCTTTGCTGTCATATAAAGTTAACAGTAATTCAACATCTTCTGCCATTTTGCAAACAAAATTTCTTATATTTACAAAAAATATGTAGGAATAAACTGGAGTTTGTGGCTTTGTAGGCTTTCTTTTTGTTTCAATTGCTGCTTTCCTAATTCTTTCAGCAGCTGTTTCATGTTGATAGTATAATTGAACAGTACTAGTTTGTTCTGGATTTAAAACATTTCCATGCTCATCTCGTACTACCATGTCAAGCCCCAATAACTGGTTACCAGTATCAATTTTAGATGTTGCCAACTTTTTCATATCTTTGAGTTCATCAATTGTTAAGGTACCACTCAAAATTTTTCTTCTGTAGCCTATGAGCTCAAGGATTTGCTGTTGCATGGTTCTAAAATGTTCTCCGCGTGTCTAAATAAAATTAACAAATGAATTAGTATTTTAATAAAAACTTTAATCACATTATTACTATCAATACATACTACATAGAGTTGCTTCCAATGAATTCCCCAATCTCTCAGTACGCATGTAATTTCATTGACAAGACTTTCCATAGTTGCAGGTTTTTTTAGAATGTGTATATAAGATTTGGGGAAAATCCCATACTTCCCATCTTGCTTTTTGTAGCCGTAATACCATTCTTCGCATTCTCGTGTTAAAACAACTGCTTCCCCAACACTTAAAAGCAATCTGAACTCTCCTTCCTGCGTGAAGTTGTCGATGGCTTAAAAGAAATACAAAATTCAAATTACAAACTGTCTTAAAAAGGAAAAAATCAAAACCATGCTTTGTCCAGCTGATACAGTCAAAGGTTCACAGAGTGAATCACAGTGCAGAAAACTTGAGTCATTAACATTTCTCAGCTATGAAATTAAACTTTGACTGCCCGCCGATATGCACGGATTATCAAATCAACAAGTTTTAACATAAGGCATAAAAGTTGAGAGAGGCAACAAAAAAAAATTAAAAAAGAGAAAAGATCGGAAATCAGCGCGAATAAAGAAAACTGATTATCCCATACCAACGCCCATCTGATGTTCCTTGAGCCTTTTCCATGTCGTTGTCATCATCATAAACGAATCTGTTGGCGCGCATATAGCTGAAACCGAGCGTAATATTTTTAAACGGGCGCACCTCCTCGGCACTAAGTCGCTCTGTCTGGCGAAAAAACGAGGCGTGACCGCGCGCTACTTATTGTCGTCGCGCGACATCGGCATGGAATCGTTTTGCTCCCTGGCCAGGATGCTGCTGTAGTTTTTACACATGCTACATCACCGTTCCTGCTGCTGCTTCCTGATCGACGTCCTCGTTGTGCGTCACTACGCTGGGGAGTATTAGTAGCTGCGTTCGAAGCTGGCAATAGCGCTTACGGCGCAGCATTTAAAGACGGGGAGGCTCGAGCGCAACTGGTGTGTACGCGTGAGAGAAGGAGAGAGGAGTACACTATTATTGCCGCGACTCGCGCGCTGCTGTACTGCTGGTAAATATAAAGCTACGCGTCAGCATCACGCGACACAACGAGCGATGCCGATGCACACATTGCTCTGCTCGAGGAATTCGTACGTGCCGTTGAAGCGAGAGAGAAAATCTCCGAGCACGTTGTTTGATTGGTCGTTGCTCGCTCCGTCTTTCTGGAGATCTGCTGGCTTCGTTTGAGTCTCGAACTCTCGAGGCTCGAGAATGCTGAGATTCAGACTGCTGCGTGATCGTTGCGGTACTCCACTATGTTTACTAGCGAGCGCGGCTAATGTAAGTCAATGATTAATAAACGGGCACGTGTACACGAGACCGTAATGAGTCGGGAGGGTAGGATGGAGATAAAAATCAGGCCAATAAATCTCTTCCTCTTTTTATGACAAGGGGAAGGGGTATCTGGGAATGTGCGATGTCGATAATGGCTTTTTTATTACTTTTATTAGAAATGTAGATGAAGAGAATGCAGAACGGAAAAAAACAAAAGAAAATATGTCTACTGCTCGCTACGTCAATTTTTCTTTTAATATATTTATTAAACAATATTATTAAAAGATGATAATATTATCTACACAACTCGAGTCGAAAGCATGCAGAAGATTGTTATGGCTATTTTACGTGATTATGTTTACTTACTATTTTAAAGTTTAATGAATATTATGGTCACTGAACTAAAAATAAAATTAAAATAACTCAAGTCATTAAACTTTTCATCTTTTCAAAGTTTATAATCTAGCATGTTAAAATCGAATAATTGAATTCATTTTATTTATAGCAAACTGCAAAGTAATTTCGTCCAAGTTTTGGATGGTTTTCAAAAATGTTATTAATGCCAAATTACATCATTTTTAAATAAACACGAAAAAAGAACACACATAATTTTGTGAAATTCTTACGAAAAATTAGACGTAACAAGCTAAATAGTTAAATATTATGCAAATAGATTCGGAAATAACATTAAATTTTTTTGTTTTTGCTACATTTTAATTTATTTTTAAATTCTGTTATTACATTATTTGTTAATTAATAAATTTTTATTTATTTTGAATTAAAATAAATAATATCAATTTGACTAAATTATCGATGAAAATACTTACCGCCTTTTTTTAAATTAACAGATTCCCTTCTACTTATTATTTATTTATTTATTTTATTTAAAATTAATATTTTTATTTTTTTTAATTTTAAATGTAAGATATGTAATTTTAATGTGAATTTCCTTAGCAAAATTTAATAAAAATTACAATAAAATAAGAAAAATGAACAAAAAAAAATTTATTTTGTAAGTTATACATTCGAAAAATTCTTCAAATTTTAAAAATTAAAAAAGAAAACTTTAATGAGCTTGATTTGTAAATTTAATTACGACTTATAAATCGTTATAAATTGCATATGTATTAAGTTCAGCATTATAATAATAGCTGAGCTCTTTTAAGGTCTTTTAAGCGTGAAAAATTTATAGAAACTAAGTAACTTTAAAAAATAAATCAAATTTATTTATAAAAAATATTCATATATAAATAAAAGCAATTGAAAAATAGCTTAATTAATCTTTAAATAGAAGTAGAATAACGTTACAGAAGTAGAATTTAAGTAACAGAATAGATTTTAGGCAGACTTGTAATTACCAGTAGTGAGCATACCTTATTAATCCTTACGAATTCTTTTAACAAAGTGAGATAATGATGTTACATAATGTTATATAGATTGCAAAAAATTCTCGAAAGTACATCTATAAAATCTTTTTAAAATTGCAATTACGTCTTGCTGACAAAGTCTTAAATAATACACCGTCAAGAATAGTGAAAAATAAAATAAAAAATGAATTTGAAAAAAAAAAACAATAAATTAAATATAATTAAAAATTTTACATCGTTTTCAATGATAAATCAACTAAAATAGTAGAATTATATTGGGAATACAGGGAATTTAGAAAATTTAGGATAGAAGGTAAAAATTAAAATTGTGATATTTTTTAAAAAGAGATTGCTTTTTATTATACAAGAAGAAAACAATGTGGAGATTACACAGTAATGTATTAATGGAATTATAGGTTCTCTGATTTTTCTCTGAAAACTAAATTACATATAGAACACATGTGTACTTCAGTACACTTGTTTATAAGTAATATATTTCATTAATATACGTAAAAAATGGTCTCCCTAATTTTAACGATTTTTATACTTTATTATATTTTAAGTCTTATCGCTTTTTGCACAGCTAAAAAAATTCAAAGGCGAATCTTAAAATATTAAACGAGAATTCAACTTGATACGCCTTGAATTTAATTATAGTTCGTGAATTAATAATCTTATGCATACTTATTGGAACTAATTAGCCGTTACACTAGTAGTCGCACTTTTTACATAAAATATTGAGTAGATTAAAGACAAAATACATAATTACATAGATTCTCAAAGCTACCGAGCTTTGAAAAACTTTAGAGCATTAGCACTAGCCTTTAAAACTTTAAAAAATCTAAGAAGACGATATTTCTGACTACAAAAAATCACTTAATTTTACTAAAACAATCGTCCTGTGCGAGATTTATTAAAGTCTCAAGGTTAAGCTTTATTTACTGAGAGGATCAAGCCGCCTTTATGCCCAACCGACAGAGACCGTATATATCACATGAAAAGCACCGAATAATTTAACTCACGTAATTGGTTTTAGCGAAAAAGAGAGCTTCGGTCTGGAGTTGTTTTTGCCAAGGATTTTCTTTTGCTCTTCCTTGACGCGTTTTTCGTGCTCTTTTCGCATTTTCTGTCGTTCTTCCTCCATCAGTCGTTGCTCTTCCACCATGGCGAGTCTTTCCTCAGCCTAAGCACAAATTTTTTTTTTTTAGAAATATATATATATATATATTTTTTTTTAATGATAACTAATAAGGAAAAATTCAATAAATAATTCTTTCAAATTTCTCCGAAACTTTCGAACTGACAGGATTCGAATCCGCTCCCTCGAGCAGGGTGCTACCTTGTCTTAGGAAGCCAAGTCCGGCGTTTACCTCAAAGTAAACAGACCGATGCCTTAACCGCCTGAGCCAAGGATCGATATTTTTATTTTCGAAATTAGAATTTATCAAACAAAAGCTTTTAAAAGACTAAACAATTTTTTATTTATAAGTTTTACCATTTGGAAAAAGTTTTTTTAATAAATGGTATTACTCACCAATTTCTTTTGGGCCTCTTCTATCTTTCTGTTGTTTTCCTCCATGATCCTTTCAAGTTCCTCGCGCTTCTTCCGCTCTTCCTCCTACAACGACAAAAACTTTGTTTACATTGGGCAATAATACCATGGAGTTAACTCGTTTAGTTAAACCTTTTTTTCATAAATCCAAAATCATGGTGCTGCTATAATAATAACCTACGCTCATCAGCACGTCCTGGATATCATTAAGAATGGGGAAAGGTGTGGGAGAGGGAAAAATAAGAATTTTTTAAGCGAGCCCGTTGACGTCAATGTAAATCCTGCTTCTTGTTTAAAAAATATAATAATTAATTTTATTTTAATGAAAAAACAAAAAAAATAGCTCACATCCTTTTTGAAACGATTTTATTCACATTTGTGCTTCAATACAACAGATTTTGTTTACAAATTTCTTGAAAGAAATATTTAATCTACTTTTAGAGTTTTTCAGAAATGCATGCTAAAGTTACACAATTAACATTATTGTTCGTAGTAAAAAACAGCTGTTTTAATTTTATGTACTTTTTAAGTAGTTAGATAATAGTGTATGTTTTGGTGTTCAGAGGGATTATCCTTTCCTCCCTTCCTCTTCCCTGTGTTAAAGAAGTTGATATATTTATTCAAATAGCTATCAAACGATTACATGCTCATCCTGAACATTGTCGTCGTTCCTAACAATATGTCCTCTTATTATGAAAAAATAACTTATCAAGGAACACTAGTTATGATGAACAATATCGTATAGTGAATTATGAATATATAAATTGGAGAATACCTGAATGACGCTCTCACCAGCTCACGTAGGGGATGCCTTCTTCATCGACAATCACACGGCAGTGAGTAAAATACCGGCATCTTCTGTTGGTAGTCAGTTAGAAAGACGACCTATATTTTGCTAGGTCGGGCTTTGTCACTATGGGATTCTAAATCTGCCTTGTAAAGTCTACCTGGCCCCGTTCAAGGCTTTATTTTATTTTTATTTCACAAATTAAGACTGTTGTGTTGAGAAAACAAAATATCTCTTTCGATGGCCTAAGCTAGTATTTGACAAATCTACTGCAAAATCTATTATATGAACTAGTCTTATTAAAAGCAAAATGTGTTAAATAAATTAAGACTATCATTAAAGACTTTAAGAAAAATAAACATTCTCAAAAATAGTGTTTATTTTATTGCATTTTTATTGAATCAATTTTAGTTTACAAAAGAATTCTTCTATCGTTTAGAGTCTTTATAGTTTATTTCATGAATGGGTAATCCTCAGGTAGAAAAGGCTTATGCCTGGTTGACATAAATTAAAAATATGGAAAGATTCATACAGAAACTCTTCATTTTTATAATTGTAAGTCAATCCAGATTTTAATCCATTTATAAAACAGATAAAAGTATCTGTTCTTTTTTACAAATATACATATGAACATATATATATAGCCAAAATTTTGCATTTAAGTATATATATATGCATACATACATAAGTATGTACAATTGATCATTCACAAATAACTCACATGCGCCTATATTAAGAGAAAACCTTTTGTAGGACTGCATAAAGTGTCCCCCCAACAGTAGGATCTTAGAAGATGCTGGGGAAAGGGAAGCACTGAGGTTCTTTTGCAACGCTTTAGGTTTCAAAAATATATTCAACCGCAATGCTTCCAGCCCAAATACTGCAATGCTGATAATTTATATACAAAAGTGCAATAGATAATGCTTTAGAAAAATCATATTATATCATTAATTATTATAAATCTCATATCACAAATCCTTTCTTTGGTTTTTTATACATATCACATAGAACAGTAATACTTGTAATACTTAAATATAGAAATTTTTTAACAGCAGCAGCATTTGAGCTAAATACCGATGTTTCTTTGGATTACTCTTACCTCTCTTCTCTTTTCCTCTTCGCGTAATTTAGCTTGTCGCCATTCCATTTCCTCCATCATTTGTCGTTCCATGGCTCTTTTAGCCTCTTCGACTCGCCTTTGTACCTCAGCTTCAATTTCTTCTTTTCGTTTTTCAAGTTCTTCTTCAACTCGTTTCTGTACAAGCTCCTCTATTCTTTTAGCTGCTTCCTCCTCAACTATTTTTTGTTCGACTTCTCTTTGCCGCCTGGCATAAAGAGTTCTTATTAAATAAAAAAAACATTTATAAAAATTTATTTCAGTTCGACATGTTGAAGCTTAATTCTACGTTTTATAAGTTGACACCACGCAAACAAGAGTGCGTTATGTAAACAAAATTCCATTGTTTATATTTACCTTTGTCTCTCCATTTCGGCTAATCTCTCCACCTCGTCCATTTTTCGCTCTCTGTCTCTGTATGACCGTTTTTTGTGCGTGACAATGTGAACGTCATCGGAACCATCGGATCCACTACTGGACGACACCGAATGAGAACGTTTTCTGCAACGATCAAACAGCAAAATTAAGCATGTGCATTCAAAATCAATGCGCAAGGCTTCTCTTTGCGCGCGAGTGGAGGAAAATAGGGCGTAAGATGGCGACGTCTGAACTACGACGTACGATGCACTCGAGCTACATGTGGCTAGCTTTGAGCAACAAAAGAATGTCTCGCTTGGAACGGAGCAAACAAATAAGGAGAGTTAATCTTACCTAGACTTTGAACTTTTTTCTCGTGGCTTTTCGCTGTATTTGCTGTTGGAGCGTTTCTCGCGTGATTTCGATCGATGCTTGTGCGAATGCTTGCTTTTGTGTCGCCGCCTGCTCGGGGATTTGCTTCGCGACCGGGACCTGCCCATTTTACTGCTGCTGCTATTGCTTTCGAGCCTCACGACTCGACGATCTTCGAGTTCGCTGAGGTCTTTCCTCGAGGAGGCTACAGCTGCTGCTTGGTGTTGTCGACGCAACGCCGTGCCCGTTCGCAGAATATCGAGCGCCGTTTTTTCGGCTGCGTGAGCTACGTCCGCGTAGCGTTCTAGCGAAGATCGCTGTCGCGGCACGGGACCGTCCATAAGACCAGCGTCCCTTATCTCCTTGAGCAGCGTATTCACCCGTACTCGAGAGATCGTCCAGATTATGGAGTTTGCTGGCTGAGCTGAATGGCTGTCGATGCTGCGGACTGACTGCTGTTTCGATGCAGCTAAAAAGCACACTGGACACCGCAGTGCTGCGGTATTTCACTACTACGGCAGGCGTTACAACCTCCTGATTGGCTGAGGCCTCGGGCACATGGCGACTGTCGCTCCGCAATTTGTGGAAATTGCTGACCTCTGCAGTTGGAAAATACTACTAAGCCTTGTTTATTCCTGAATTAAAATTGAAAAAAAAAAAAAAATTGAAACTTTGACTGCATGACCATGACGTTTTACTGTTTGAGGATTAGAAACATCAATTTATTTCTGCAAAACGAACTTTTATTATAACAATTGAATGAACAAACTACATATAATGTTCTCTACTAACTTATTTATAAACTTTTTTTCTGCGTGAAAAAACTTTACTTTTGTCTACCTACAATGTACTCAATTTTTTCTTGTATTTATGTTTATCACAAAATTATAGTGATTATATATTTTAGTAACATAAACCGGTTAACACAAGAAGTTATTATTTTAATTTAAAATGATTATCTTGCACTTATTCTTCTGTAAAACTAGTATTTAATTTTTATTCAATAACATTTGTTGTTTATACATTTCTTTTAAACATTTATAAACAACAAGTTGTATATCACCCAATCAAGAATGAACATGGCGTCAATTTATCGAATTTTATTTAAAAATAATTTTCTGTTAATTCATTCATTGAGATCTTATAAAAAAAATTTATATAAAAAAAGTTAAATAAGACAAAAATTAATAACAGATTTTCATCATTAAGTTTTGCCGCTGTAATAATATCGTATATTTTAATTCTGATTTAATAACTTATAAGTTTAATTTTGAAGTATTTTGTGAAAATCATATACATAATCAATAATTGCTATTTTTTGATATCACTTTTATTACATTTGAATACAAATGACAGTGTTCATTAAAATGAAAGATCCTTGACTTTTTTTGCATTGAATAATATCTTCCACAAAGCTATTTGAAAATCTATTTCTAAAAATAGATCAGAGTACTTATTTATTTTTAAAAGAATCTATTAATGCAATTTAAATTTTTACTAGTTAACTATTTATGAGTTTTTTGTTAAATAATAAAGAAATATTTTTTAGTAGCTACATTATTTTATATTAACCTTAGTGCTTTTTCAGTACTAGTTTTTCAAGCGTCTAAACGCTTTTTTATTACCGCAATTTTCAATGGTTCGTGCAAAGTAACTCAACAAATCGTAAACAAAATTTTATGAACCGTTCACGAAACAGTTAAAATTCAACTATTTTCCTATTGTAACTAACTAAATTTTAATGCAAGTTAACCATAAAAATTTCCGTCAACTTTCCACCTTACAGCATTTCTATGAGGACAATATTGCCCGATAAATCGAAAAACACAAAAAACCAATATATACTCGGGTAATAGGAAGCCAGCTCGCGAGGTTGCGATTGAACTGCTCGAGCTCGCGTTCAAAAGTTTGGCGGGGCGTATCGCAGCTCCACCTGCCTGTCAGTTCTGGCAAAATGGCGGTGGTCTGTTTGCCGTGAGGGGGTCTCCGCGGGGCGAACGTAAATAATACGGCGCGAAGGAGGAGGTGAAGACGAGGAAGCGGCAAGCCGAGCGAGCCACCACCGAGCAAGCGAGCTCAACGACAAAGAGCCGGAGGCCGAAAACGCGACAGCCAGTAGCAGCCTTGGAATTGTGCTCCAACTTCCGAGAGCTCACTCGCCACCGCGAAGAAGTCGACGTCGTCGCCGTCGTCGTCGTAGTGCGTATAACCCGCGCGTCGCCTGCGCTCGAAAACGCAGCATGCTCAGTGGTGCCGTGTAGCAGCAGCAGCGTCGACGTCGGGAGCTGCGTCTTTTTTGCTGGCCGTCTTCTCTCCGTCTCTGTCTCGGGGCCTCTTTCCACTTCGCGCGCACGGCCTATCTCTCTCTTTCTCTCCTCTCTCTCTCTCTCTCCCCGGTCGTCTCTCCTCAGGCGCACCTGAGGAATGCGAGACGAACAACCGCTACCTGCGAGCAGCAGCAGCAGCAGCAGCAGAAATTCGCGTGACACGAAGGCGGAGGGAAAGAGCTCGGCCTAAGGCTTTGAATAAAGGTTATATACGGCGACGAGTTGTGCGCGGAGGTCAAGGCGGCTGTCGTGCGTTGCGGCTGTGTATATACACAAATGGCCGAGGTCTGAACGGCTAGGACAGCAAGTACAGGAGGAAGCGAAGATCTCAGAGACACTCAGTGCACAAGTGCTCGGCGCATGTCAACGTCGTCCCCGTCGGCACCGATCGCTCGATGCCGCTGTCCGCTGCCGGTCGCGAGGAAGCAGCGCGCAGCAGCAAACCGTAGTCGAGCCGAGCGCCAGCAGGAGCTGAGAGCCAGGAGGAGGAATCTCTGCAGCGGGACCAGTGAGCAGCGGCGGTGGGCCAGGGAGGCGCCGGAAGCTCCAGAGACTCCGGAAGCCTAGCGAAGAAGATGGCCTTCAACGAGGTGAGTGACTGGTCCCCTTTCGCACCTTTTTTTTCCTCGCCAGTGTATTTTTCTCTTTTCTTCGTAATTCGAGCGACGAATGAGCGTGACGTAACTGCGCTGCAAAGTACGAAAACATTGAGCGATCGTATCGCCGTTACGATTGATTTTTAACCCAAAGTCTCAGTTACCAGATCCGGTTTAATCTTTCGCGGAAAATCCTGCCAGGCGAATTCCGCCTAATTGACGAGATAAACCAGTGCACAATTGAATTAAGCCAGATCGGATTTGAAAAAAGGAAGCTTTAGCAGTGCCGCAAACAATTTCGAGCAGCGTTAAGCGTTTTGTTTACCAGCTAGTAGTACCCTGCGGACAGTCTATTTTCCGCTCTTTTAAAACGTATCAATCACCTCACGCTCATCGGCGCTAATAGCACTGTTAACTATGAAAAATTGAACTCGATCCCTTCGGAGTGACAGCCTCGCAGCCCCGCTGAAAAAAGGCTAGCATCATTAATATAAACTCCCGCGCTTAAGCCGCGATAAATTCGAAACAATGGGCTCTCTACGGTAGCCCGAAAAAAAAGTATAAGCAGAGGGTGATATTCTGTGGGCGCGTTTGAAAAGGCCGCGGCGCGCGAAAAAAGTGTGCCAGTGCCACATAATCGGCGCATAAAAGAAAATAGCCGAGATGCCTCTCATTACATCCCCAAAAAGAAGCGCGCGAGCTCCCCTCCCTCTGTGTCCGATGGCACAGTTTCGCAAAGCCCGCAAAAAAAAAGAAGCAGAGCGTTCAGAATATACACGCCGAACATTTTCGCACCGTCCTTCGTCTCTCTCTCTGCGTACGTTTGTTATATTTCGCGTGCATGCGGCGAAGGAAGAGAGCTCGGCAAAGGAGTAGTCGATGCGGCGGGGGGGATCGTGCAGCGTGACCCCGCGACCCCTAAACGCGCCGCGGAACAGAGAGAGAAAGAGGGCAGCCCGGCCTAGCCTAACCCTTGCGCTCGCGCGCTCCTTCACAGCTGGCAAACTGTCAATCGTTCGCGCGTGCGCTGTTCTGCCTCTCTCTCTCTCTCTCTCTCTCCCTCTCTCTCTTTTTCCTACGTAATGTCGATGTATGTATACATACGCAAGGCTGCCGCCCGCCTCCTACTCCTGTCTCAGCCGCGATTCGCTCGATTTTTGTTTTGCTCCGCGGCGATGCGCAAAGCTGCTGTGTTGTCTTTTTCGGACGACGCAATAGATTTTTATATATCGGGGGGTGCGTCTCTGTTTTTCTCCCGAGCCTGTTTAGGCGAATCGAGCTACGTGGCTCCGAGGCACGAATTACTTACCGCCCGATGCTCGAGAGCCTTTCCCGGAATTGTTTAATTGAGTTACGTGAACGAGATCGTCGAGATAAAACGTATCTTCGTCGACTGATCTGCGGGTGTTTACAAGGAAAACTGTCTTTTTTCCAATTAGAGATCTCGTTCGAGAAGATGCTGGCTCGTGGAGATCGACGTTTTCATTCGAGATGTTTGTGGTTTGAAAATTGGACTAATAAGTACTGCGACGTTATGTTTATCTTACCCGTAATAAAAATTATAATGAAAGATTAAGGAAATTGATTAGAGCCTGCGAACGAGACTTCGGTTCACAATGCACTGCTGAGACGTGTTTTATGTAATTTATAGGCGCAAGTTTTGTAATTTAAAATATTACACGCGCGTAATTATTAATGTGATACAAGAGCTAATTGAATTTCGCGTATGAATTTCATTAACCGCGCGGAATAAAAAGCACTTTTTACGCAGTTTTTATTTCGGTAATTCATGAAAAAAACTCTGTACGAAAGTTTAAAAATTAATTATCCGCTCTCTAATTAGATGCAGGCGTAACAAGCAACGCAAACAGTCGCTAAAGCCAATGTACCTCGTAAATAAAAACCTCTCTCGCATCCATTCAACGTATGCAATAACCAATAATAAACAAGCGAGTAATTCCCTCGTAAAACGCGCTGTGAAACTTTAGATTACATTTTTATTAACGCTCGACGCGATTAGTCATCCCGGCTTCAGCGCACAAAGCTCTCCCCCTCCCCGCGGATCTTCCGCGCCAGAAAAAAAAAATGTATCTCCACTCCGCGAGTGGAAACAGTGGCCGATCCCATTCATCGCTTCTAGCTTTCGGGCAAAAAGGGGGAGCACGCGTGAAAATGAAACGATAAAAACACGCGGCGGCGCTCCCGCGCATGCTCCGTCGTTATCGGCGCACGCACCAGGTCGGATTTATCGGCGTGCGTCGTCGGTCCCTCTCCTCCTCGCCCCGCTTTTGTTATTGTGCCGGCGCTTATCTGCAGGCAACGCATAACGCCCTTTCTGGCTAATAAGCCGTTCTTATTTCGCGCGATGCTCTTCGCGGAAACGACGCCCGATGGCGTCGATTCGGGCCACCCGAGGGGGGGGGGCGCCTTATTTTCCGGGGTAAGAGTAAGCAGCAGCCGCGAGAGGAGGAGAGGTGTAACAACGGACACTTGGCGCGGCGCTGTCCTTGTCGCGCGCGCGCTTATCTGGAAGGGTGTACCTGCTGTGTTTGAAGTACGCTGGGATGGTGGCCGCGCTGGGATATTTGGGGCAGCTGTTGGGTGGGTGTACGTTCTTACAGGGCTTCGGGTTGTTCCTTCTTTATCTCGATGATTATTCTGTTTTATGCCGCTCTTAGTTTTTATGGTGCGCAGTAAAGTTTTTGACCGGGGGGATGGGATTTTTACGTTTTCTCATTTTTATTTTTAAGGCAAAATTTGATGCTGCACGCTTTTAAAGGCAAAGTCGTTTCGTTTTAAGGTAAGTATTTGCGGTTTTTTTTTTAAAGTTAATTTTTATTATTATATGAAGTTTCGTAAGAAATTCAGTAAATTAACAAAACGTGTAAAATACCACTTATTTATACTAATTTTGTTCTAATTATAAGTCGACATAATAAAAATCTATAATTTTGACAGCACAGCAATGAATTTTTTTAAATTTAAGTTTAACTCGACACTACTCGTTACACAGAAATATTCATTGAAATATTTCCAATTTTATTCTCCAATTTTAATGTTTAATATGGATAAATAAAAATAGTTTGTCCCGTCGTAAATGTTAATTAAACCCATTATTTAACAACGAATAGGAAAACAAGGTAAATCCAAATTAAAATAGATCAGTATTTCAAGTTTCACATAAACATGTCACACTTAAGCCCTTCTAGCCGAGTGTTTACGGTGAAGTATATCAAGTCAGAATCCGTGGAATATTTGTAGGCTTTGTCTAGGTCGCGTTATGCGCGCGGACTTTGCTTTGATTTACTCTTGGGGATTCAGGGATAGGGGGGGTAAGGGGGAGGGGGAAGTCCCGTGGGCGGCAAACGCCGTGTCATATACTCGCGGCGCTCCATGGAAATTGACAAAGGCGGGCACATCCGTGATTAAAGCCGGCGCTTGCTCGGGGACAATGCACCATTGTGTTCCGTTTCCAGGTGTAGTCCCACTTCCTGATAAATTAAAATTTACCGACGCTCCACGCCGAACTTTTGTCACTAGTCGTCGCTCTTCCTTCAATGGACCCCCCCCCCCTCCCTCTCTCCCCTAGCTCCCTCTTCTGGTGATTTTTTTTTCTCTCTTTCTTCTCCGCTAATGATTCGCGAGCGCGGATTTCTGCGGCTAACGCGGAAGCTCGTTTGTGGCGGCTAATTAAATTGAAATCCGAGTGAGTCAGTCATTCTGACCATATATGATCGTTCCGCCGGCGGTTGAGTGGAAAAGTGCTACGAGCTATGTTTAGGATGGATCTTGATGTGCTTTACCGACCCCCTAAGTCACAGTGTCTGAGGATTCGTAGACCTATCTTAATATTAAGAGAGATAGAATGAGAAGATAATAATAAAAAGATGTGTTTATAAGTAGATTCAATGAAACAGAATTTTTGAATTAATAAAATTTTTTTACTATAATAAAAGAAAATTTTCCTGTAAAATTACATTTTTTTTTAATGCTATGAAATCGGGTATTATTAAACGAAAAATGATTTCATATCTGTAACGAAGAAAATAATACGGTAAAACTTATTAACAAAAATGCTTGTATATACAGTTTTATCAAAATAAATCAATTGATCACTTTTACGAAATCGCTATTTTCAGTAATAGACCCAAAATATTTCAGCGAAATCTCCTTATAATTCAATTATACGGCTGCTGATAATAAGAAAGCAGCCCGGCAATAAAGATAAGATCGAGGCCTGTTTAAAAGTCGTACGACGTCAAATCTGCCTAAAATTATCTCCCCCCGATAAAAAGCGAACAGAACGAAACGGCGGTTGGATAACAACCGGTCCGAGCGAGGCTTTGTCAAACTGATCTTATACTGTCACTGAAAATAACTCGTCGAAAAAAAAGCGTATTAACGAGCAGCAGCAGCGGCAGCAGCAGCCCCAAAGCAATCGGCATCGTTTGCATTCAGAAGACGCGCGCGCCACGAAGCTGAAGAGGCGCGCCCGCATTCGAATTTCGAGGCGGCGCAATTTAATTACCGACGGTTCATCGACCGCATTATCTGCTTCCGCGAGCAGACGCGCATAATCCCTCGTAAGGAAAATTATAGGCGAGCACTCGGAATCGCCTGTACCTCTCGGGACAATCGGATCGATTTCGATGAGCGGGTCTGTCTCTCTCGAAGTATTTAGTAGGGGGTACTCACAAAGGGGGAATCAATGCGAGACGCGAAAGGAGGATTTTGAGATTTCCAATTATGTCGGATGTATTCCGTTAGAGCGTCTGGCTGTAATGTATACTTTTGACTACAGCTAGTTAGAATTGTATGAAGCTACCTACTTCTATTGCTTTACTGCTTGAGACGTTACGAAACCCCCGCCCTAACCTAAGGCAATTTCTGACTGTTACTTGACGTCATTCGTCAAGACGCGATACCTCGGATTTAGAACAAATTCAATAAGCATTCGTATGCATGAGACGTGTAAAGCAGTTGTACGAATTGAAATGCGAACCTTTTAGGAGTAAGTACTTTTTTTTTTATATCGGCACAGTTGGATAAATCGAAAATAAAATGATTCGAAGATGGATAAATAAAAAATCGTTCGAATAATTTAAATGAAACGATTAAAATTTTTACTTTCCGCGTGCTCGTACACACGAAGTTTAAAATGAAAGTATACTTGACGCAAAACTAATATCTTCCGCTCGTCGATTGCTATTAATAAAAGATTTGACGCAAACCCGGAAATTGCCTTTAAACGCGAATAAATCAAAAAAGTCCATATCCCGCTTCAATTAACTCCAACTTCAGCTCCTAATCCACAGCTGAAGCTCAAACGAATCTCTACCATTTAATCAGCAGCTCGCAAATCGCGAAAGGAGATACGAAAAACCTTAAGAGCCGCTAACTCGCATTCAGCCCACTCAGCTCCTCATAATTACCAGGGCAGAGAGAGAGAGAGAGAGAGAGGAGCCTCTCTCGGCTCATTACTCGCGCGAGGTGCGCGCCAACAACAGCTTGCCGGCGCATGAAAACGATATATCGCCAATTACAAGGCGGTCGCAAATTCTCCTATATATATATATATACGTCGCGCGATCTTATCAGGCTTTATGCCGTTCCAACTCTGATTGCGGCGCTCGAGTGTACAACAAAGCTGTTGCTCCTCTTTCCTCTCGGCGGGGGCATCTGCTGGTATATCGGGCTCTCTCTCGATAAGGTTAATGGGAATTTAATTGTTTCTCCGCGCCCCCGAAACTGCTGGGCATTTCGATTCCGCTGTTTCGCGAGAGAGCTGCGGAAAATCGCGCGGAAGACAGAGCCTCTCGTTCTCTCGAGTGCCGCGTATTGTATATTGAAATTTGTTCCGAGTTGCAAAGTACGCCGCTGGAAATGGAAACTTTTCAATCAAACTTTTCTGTTATTTCGGAGCTCCGACGAGGTATCGCGTTATATATAAAGCTTCGGCAAATACATATTCCTCTCGGGGAAAATCGTTTCCAGTATTAAAATAAACATTTTCCGTGTTTCCAATTAAAAGTATGCAGGAAAATTAAATTTGTACCGTCAACTCCTGTCGATTAAAAGCTGCTCAGAGCAGCGGATTTAACAATAACCGAGGCCGTTCGATCGAGCTTTTTTCCTTTTCTCAGAAAACTGTAGCGGCACAGGTGCGATTAAAGTATCGTGTGACTCAGCGAGTGACTCACGACACTCGAGAATTGATAAAAGTTATCTGCCCACGGAGAGCACAAAGCCCACCGAGAGAGCTCGAGCGTTACGATCGTTCGTTACCAATTTCAGCGAGGGCAAAAATTGTGCCGCTGATCTGCAAGATTCGCGAGGAAAAGAATAATGGGTTTCACCGCGGCGGCGGCGGGATTATTATTCCGGCGAATCCGGAGTAACTAGTTTTCTCCGCGTGCATTTGAATTTCGCGAATGTAAGCCGGATATTGGCAGGAATGGTAATTTGTAGAAAGTTCGGCTGCGAGGCAGAGAGGCTCGCTTTGATTTACATCTTCCATCTGTGCTCTCTTTCTGTGAATTTTCTTGTGCGTGAACTTTGATCTGGAGCAGATGTTTTTTTTTTTCTTTCAAAACGCGTTCTTGCATTCGTAGATTTTGGCTGGTTTATTAATTGAACTGGTTAGCATAATGAACTTCCGG
The DNA here is from genome assembly GCA_035047165.1 of Ormyrus rosae. Taxonomy (NCBI): domain Eukaryota; kingdom Metazoa; phylum Arthropoda; class Insecta; order Hymenoptera; family Ormyridae; genus Ormyrus; species Ormyrus rosae. The sequence goes on along the minus strand of JAWWML010000052.1, from coordinate 2,525,381 downwards.
CGATATCTTGAAGTAGGAAACGCGTTTGATAGATTAATTTGCATTTTTATATAGCTCTCAGTTTTCGAGGAGTTTTTTAAAGTAATTAATATTAATTTATGCGCTGGAGAAAAATGTGCAATTTTGAACCTCATCAAAATATCAATTAGCATGTTGTAATCTGGTTATCGTTCAAGATGCTTAATTAATAAATTAGTTTAAAAATGATTAATAAAGTTTTAACAATTTTTAACAGGTTTAGATTAATTAGAAGTTTAATTAGTAGTAAGAATTCGGTTGCTCTTATATCTACATCATGAGAAATTCTTACATAAAACGAGCTTGATAAGCTTTTCATTATTTAGCTGCTAATTTTAGTCTTGCGGGCATAGATGAAATTGAATGTTGCATAATACATTTTAGATCTATACTCTAATTGATACACCGTTCGTTTTTTTACAAAACAATTATTTTGATATTCAAAGTGTATTTTTTTATTCCACAAGAGATGAATTCACTTGAAAATTTTGAATTAAGTAACAAGCAACAGCTGTGTTTATTTTTGGCTTACAATCAATTTAAATTTCCCAATAGGTATAACCGAAACACTAAAATAAATTTGAAAACCGAGCATATATTTTCACAAAGTTCGTTTCCCAATTTCACAAAACGTGTACACCGTTCTCAATTATCCTTCCGAGCCTCGGCGGCTATTAAAACCGCTTCCACGGTCTCTAAAAAGGCCAGCTTCCGGCATTTCCAGCAGCGGAATAATTCTCCACCGTCGATGATCCAGTCGAGCGCCGCTGCATTTGAATTTCACGAGCGGACGAGAGCCGGTCCCGCCATAAGACAGACAGATCGACGGAAATGGTAATTCTCGAGAAAGTTCAAGTTGAAGGCGAAGCCGTGAATTATCGTCGCCGGGGCTTTTGGGGACAGAAACGCACGCGCTTGGCCAGTTTTTCTCGTATTCACGGATCTCTCCGAGAGGGAGAGGGAAGCGCGCCGGAGGAAGAGGAGAAAGAGAGAGAGAGAAAAAGATGGGATTTCTGGTCGTCGCCGCCGCCGCCGTCGTCGCCGAGAGCGAGTTTTGTGCTCGCGAGTGCGTTGACCCATGGGCAACGTCAGCGCGAAGAAACCTTGTCCTTCCACTTTGCCGAGATCGAGATTGAACGCGTGTGCGCGCACGCTTATTTCATGAGCGAAGCCGCGTGCACAGTCGTATTACTGCGCTCACTCGATACGAGCTTCTCTCTCTCTCTTCTCTCTCGCCTGGCTATTGAACCCGGCTTCGATGCTGCGGAGCTTTTCGGTTGCAGAAGGAGTTGGGGGATTTTTGTTCCGTGATGATGAAGAAAGTTGGAAGATAGCACGGCAGCAATAGATTTTGGTGGTAGGGTAGAAATTGACCAAGTGTTTTCGTATGACGCTGGAAAATATGACCACTGTATATGATTATGAAGTTGATTTTTAGACGGTAAATTTATAGTCGAATACGTGTCAGAAAAAAATTAATAAATATTTAAAAATAATATTATTCATTGTTAAACAAGAGATATTAATTATCATTACACTTTTAGCTTTGCGTGTCTAATTGTAATTTTGATGAAAACGATTGATCATCACTAATTTTCAAGGTTACACGTATCACATATTTATTTATGCTCCACTAACTTTTTAATTGAGTCCAAAACATAACAGGACGTTTGTCGCAACTATTAATCAGACACTTTTTTAATATTCAATTCTCGAGTAAGGTACCTTTTTACAGAAGCAGCAAAATAATGCAGGGAAACGTAAGGAGCAAGAAACAAAAACTATGCGCAATAATATTTAGTCGCGGTATGCATAATATTTATGCTCGCGACGTCCGACAGCAGGTGAGAGCAGAATGCGCATGGAAAAGTGGAGCACCGCGCTAAAGATTCCACGTCTTGCTGAATAAAAAAGCTGTACACAAATGGAAGGGAAGAAAATTAACATTTTCATTTTTAACTTTTCTGCCAGTGTTTTTATTTCTTAATGTATAGGCTTCGCCGGATCGTGCTCTAGAAAGCTTTTTTATTCGTTTTATGTCTTTTTATAAGGAAAGCTCATGACCCGTTAAAAGATGGGTTTTTTAATCATAAAATTATAAAAGATGCATCGATGTGAAATAATAGATTTCTGAAACGAAAGACAGCTATTTTTGAGAGGTATTTGAATTAAAGAATTTTACTGTTATAAATAAAATTTAACGTCAAATATAGACTTTTAATTATATTTACTTCATTGAAGTTTCCATAGTTCTTTTTGACCCGTATATTCTTTTTCAACTTTCAAAGATAATCATAAAGTATATAATGGAATTAAAAAAACTTTTACTTGATAAATCTAGAGCACCTATTTTCTTTCCAGTTTTGTACTTTATCATTCGCGTATCATATTTTCAAAAAGTTTTTTGCGGACTTTTTTTATGAACATTCAACCGCAGATACGATAGCATTTTTCGAAGGGTTCTGATTCAATTGTTTAAGGTAAAACTTCTTAGTTATTTAAAATTTTTTATACTTTTACTCTACCATAAATGATCCATACAATTCTTCCAAATTAATTTTGAAATAATTAGAGAATTTTATACGTATGAACGGGTACATAATTAAGTTTGTTTCGTTTTTAATTTACAGAATCGTCTGTAGTAAATGACATTTATTGTTTCTTCATAATATGCATTTTTATCTATAACAGTAAGAAAACTACCGTTCAAGTTTAAACATCTCGCACAAAGAAATACACTTCAGCAGAAGTGGCAATAAATCTTAATACTTCTAAGAATTTATTAATCTCCTTCAGAGCCATAAAAATGCATTTAATCGAACACGCGATTTATAATTGTTGCGTCCCGATAAAATGTGATGTAAAGATAATTGTACTGACTCACTAATAGATTGCAGCAATTAAGCAGAAATAACAAACCGATTAATCCTGCACTCTATCTCACTTCTATCCTGCATTTAACGAGCCCAAGCCGATCCCGATTTTTCCCGATCGCCCAACAAACCTCCCCATAATTTTCACCTCCCGCGATCGAATATTGCCCAAAAAAAGCCTGGATAAATGCGCTCTCTCTCGTATCGAGAGCGTCGCCGCACGTTTACATGCAAATTCTCCGCTATCAGGCTGCGCGCTTGCAAACCCCCGCGTATATAGATGCTGCTGCCGCGATGACGATGAAAATTTCAAGTAGCAGCTCGCTCTCGAGAGAGAGGGCAATTAACCATAAGAAGAGAGCACGTTTGCTCATGCGCGGATAATGAGCTAATTTGCAATTAAATTTAACATCGCGCTCGATTAATTTCGTTATTTTCGGTGTAATTGCTCGCGCCGCGCTTCGCTTTGCATTTAATTGCGTTTTCCACGCGCTCCCCCCCGTTCCTTTCTTTCCGCGCTGCTCCCCTTTTTCTTCCCGTTGCGCGCGCGCGCCGCAGGTCGAATCGCGCGAGCGAACTGTAACTGCCGGGATATTATATTTTCAATCAATCGGGGACATCGAAAATATACACGTGGAAACGCCTCGATAACTTCGGGCGCGCGCGCTTCTGTCGATTTCTTTTTGTCTCTTGACTTTTGTGCCCGATGGTTTGAAAGTGCACAGAACACCGGGAGCTTTTGTTTTAGCTAGTTCATAAATTCGCGCGCTGTCATTGAAATCTGATATCCCGTTTTGATTTATTAGAGGCTAATTTCGTTCGGCTAAACTTTCTCAACTGATCTAAGAAGCGGACAAAGTTTAGTAAATTTAAATATATCGCGCGTGATAACATCTGGATCGCAGGTATAATTAATGATCGCCCCTCCATCGATGGCTATTGTGAAAAGCGGAGCAAGGACACTGAATTGTTTTCGCGGGCTAATAAATGATGCATATATTAATGTAATAATGTAATTTCTGACGGCTTGCATAAATTAACGAATTCACTTTCCATTACGAATTACGTATTCACAAAAGCGACTCTTTGCGTCATACCAAAAAGAATAATCAAGACCTTTCGCGAGTGAAGGAAATCATTCAATTGGGAAATGTTTGGAAAAGCGAAAGAATTGCGCGTCCAGCATCCATTATCGTGCAGGTAAATTGCGCCTTCCGCCAGCTGCTGTTCACAATTCAGAACCGCCTTACGGAACGAGGAAGCGGACAAAGGAAATGAGGCATTCCGAGTGGACCGCCTAGACCTTCGGCAGGCAGGAAGAAAAGCGGGAGAGCAAAAGAAAAAGGAAAAAAGTCCCTCCGGCAGATAATGGAATTCCTCGAGGTTTTTCTCCGGCCGCGCAAATCACAGGCAAACAAGATGAAAATCCAGCTCAATTAGTCATCGAAGGACCGATCGACGAACGACAGGCCCTGTACATAAAACTCCACCTCGAAAAAGTAGCTCATCAACCGCGTAATCACCGGAGCCTAGCCTCGGCTTCTCCGTCTCCGCCGCTTCTTCGACGAGCGCGTTTAGCGCGCGCAATATTGATCATCCGTCGCGGGGGAGATTGATGCGGTTGATTAAAAATTTAATAACCTTTCGCGTGGCTTGCGTCGGAGTTTAGCGCGAAAGAGCTTTCGGCTCCTAAGAGCCGGGTGGGGTGGGAAGAGAAAGGCTCGACGACGAGATGGACCGAGTTATAGATCAAGCCGAGCGTATAGTGCACTCCTGAGGCCGAGTCGAGCGATGAAATTACAGGGCGGAGGAGAGAGGGAGAGAAAGAGAGTTGGTAACTTTGTCAGCTGGCTGCAGTGGTGTGCGGCTCTGTCGAGTCCTAATTACCCAGAGTCTACTACGTAGACAATCAGCTCGGTACCGTTTCTCGTGTATTCCCGGATGATTATTCTTTCGGTCGCTCGACATTTTTTTTTTTTCACGAAAGACGCTGGTTTCATTAGCCATCGAAGTCTCGTGTCCTTTGAAATTTATGCCTCGGAATGGGCTGTTTCATGTTCCGAGTGATTAATTTTTTTGGGTGATTAAATATTTTTCGTACTTTTCTGAAATGCTTTTTTAGAATAATAATTTTGCGCGGGCGATGAAAGTTGATTCGAGCGTTTTGAATAAATTTTAAAGTTAAGTACAGGTAAAGTCAAAAGCGGGAAACCTGTTTTTGAGCAGGAAGTTGAGTCCGGGAAAAGTAGACTTACTGCTTGGTCTGCCTAGTTCGAAAACTAATACGAATCACAACACTTTTTTATTGACTCTTAACTCGTGAAGTGCAGCTTAATTGATACCTCGGGTAAAAACCAATAAATGATGGATGTTGATGAAAATCCTGTACGTACTTTCAAGAATAATAATAACTTGTTTAAGATTTTGCTTCCATTATCGAATTTAAATGTTTAAATTATCGAAAAAAGGGTTTATTTTTTAATACTATTTCGATAGTACATTATTCATTAAAAAAGTATGAATACGAAAAGTATCAATACGTTATTTAAAACAGGAAATACTGCCAAACAAAGATATTGCTTTTGGATTTTTACTTAAAGCCATTTTCAGTCGGCAGATGAAATTGCATTTTACACCCCGTCAATAATAAAATTTTAATAGCTTCAGCCTGACATGACACAATTCCGAACAAAATTAACCCTGATAGCTGCATGAATATCGATTCATTGATGCAATATCTATACAGACTGTACGTGAAAATGAAGAGAAAACAATTTATATCTGACGAAAACAAACAAAGAAAAATATCGGACGCGACCCAAAATTTTAAAAATGTGAAAAACATTATTTTAATACCGAACTATTAATATTTCCATTTTAATAATGACGAGGGTAGGAAGATATTGCTTTGCTTAATTGAAAAATAATGATAAATAACCTTCTATAACAATGTGTTAATGCATCGAAACCAAATACCTTTCATTCTTTACGAATAAAAAATTTAAAAAATGTTTAATATCCAAGACTGACTTATTTTCCAACAAACTCTTTACATCACTGCTCGTCGTTCACTAATAGAGCAAATATCTCCTCGCCGTTAAGATTTATATACAGGGTGTTCAAAATGTTTCGGACACCCCACTTGTAACAAAAAGTAAGCACTTTGGAAAAAAATGTTAAATACAAAAGTTGTAAAGTTAAGTTAAGTTGTTGTTAAGTTGTACAACTTAGATATTTAATATTTTTTTCCAAAGTGCTTACTTTTTGTTATAAGTGGGGGATCCGGAACAGTTCGAACACGGTGTAATACGGTAAAAATAAATTAAAAAACACAAAGTCCACGTCGACCTTAAAGTTCCTCGCTGCGGTTTATCGGGCTCTTACAATTCGCAAAAGTGCATTTTTCAAACGTCGACGAAGTGCAGCCTTTTTTCACACCGTATTCCTTCTTTCCTTACCTGCCAACAAAAGACACATCGCACTCGGAAAGAATCTAAAAGTCGCATTCTCTCGCTTCGCGAATCCGATGGGATGACGCAAGAGGCCGCGCGGCGCGCGTTGATGCAACGCCTCGAGTTACGTAGCGCCGCGATTCAATGACAGTTAATTTAATGTCGAACGCTCTAATCTCCGTGTCCTTTCCCCGGTCCCAGGCCGCGAAGGAATAAAGCGACTCGTAGATGATTTATCGCGAGAAAGTGACTCCATTGTTGGAGGCGCGGTTTTCGGCTCCGCGAAGGTTTTCGCTGAATTTTGGAAAGTGAGTTAGGAGCTGCTGATTTGACTCGGCGTTTTTCACTTTGGTTAATGTGCTCGGGAGGAACATATTTTCACGGATGAGAGGGACGTTGGTTTGGGGGATTATACGCCGACTGCGGTCGGCGATAATTTTCTGGCTTCTTGTATCTCTGACTGATACGTAAGGAGATCAAGAGGATAATCCCAAATTACTTTTACCTCGAATTTACGTAAAGCTCTTGTTTCAGTTTAAAAGTGTGTACTACAGTAAACAGAATATGCGATGCCGTGGAAACATTGTTCTCTTACAACGCGGATATGTTGTAATGTCGATTGATGTATTGCACGTCGAATTGAATGCAGCAGTTTTCTCACACCTTGTTTTCTCGTATATTCTCCGGTGAAATTGTTGAAACCTATATAATTTGAAAAGTTTTCAATTTTATTTTGATCATTTGTTTGCTTGCCAATTTTATCAGCTTTGTTTAGCCCTTATCACAAGTAAACGTCAAATGAAGCGTCACAGATATACTCACATCTGCTGTACAAAATTTATGATCAGCAGCAGGAACTGAAAGAATTAGATCGGGAAATCCAAGAATCATCCGATATTCATGAGTAAGCATGGGGAGAAACCCATCGTCTCTCTGGAATTCTTTTGGGGTGTTATCAAACAAATCATCCGCAATGTCTCTCAAGCATAAACACTTTATTTTCTTTAACTCCGTAATTGCTCTGAAAAATTAATGAAACATTAGCATTAACAAGTTTACTTTTCATTACACTAGCTGAATTTATGCACGCTCTCGAGTTCTATTTTTTTTGTTAAGTATAGTAGAAATTTAGTCATCATACATATAAATTCAAAATATTTTTCCTATTATAATTTCAAACTTTGAATAATTCAGTACTTCATGTACACCTCGTACTAAATTTTAAAGTTAGAAATTCGAAATTTATTCAAATATTTTTTATAAATAAACAATAAAATAACAACGACCAGCTACCTCTATAAGTCCCGCTCTAATTAATCATAATATAATAATATTTTTTATAAAACCAACGACATATTTTGTTGCTAATTTGTTGTTCGAAAAGCTATTTGGTATTTATTTTGTTGCTTTAGCCGATTCCCAGAAACATAGCTCGTGTTAGCTTAAATCTTGAGCTAGCACAGTCATCTCTATAATTCCGGTCCTAATTAATATATACCAACGAATCAATATTCAATTCTCTTTACATTTTTTTATAAAATATACGATTATCGTCCGCCGTTCAGTCTTCTTTAGTTATTGATATGATATTTATAACAACTTAAAAATCCCTCAAAGCTGAATTATGTAAAACAGAAATCTAAAATTCTTATACCTATAATATTTTGCAGAACATAAAAAAAATATTTTTTTTTCAATTAATCAATTACTTTAAGTTGCCGAATTTATAAATTGAAAAGCTATCAACATGTTATGTAAGTTTACATAGTACATTGAATATTTTAAATTCTCTACATGTTTTTATATAAACATTATGAATTTTAACTTAACACATATTAATACAAAACAAATTTTGTTTTTAAAGTTATTAAGAAAACGTTTGTTTTAATATAAGATTTTGACGTGCTTTTTTAAAATATGACATAAATTAATGATGGATTAACAAAAATTGATTGTAAACCCTATATTTGTTAATTAAATTAAAATGTAATTTGTTTTAAAAAATATAGATTTATTCAATTTGTTCATACTTTGTACATAACACATATAAAAATTACATGACTTTTCGCACATAAATGCTATAAACTTGCAATGCTAACTAGTGAATTTAGTACATTTATAAATTTTGTTGAAATGTAAAAGCCAATATTAAAAAGTTCTTGTAGACCATGAGCTTGCGCAAATATTGCGAAACGTATGTTTATCATCAATGACATTGCAGAAAATTGAAAAAATTTTTTATTTTATATTTACAGTTAAAGCTATATCTGATGAGCGAAGTGCTATTTCGGAAGTGCTACAAACAATCATTTCTATCGCATATAAACATGAATAAAAAATTGAATTGTCATTGATCATGATTAACTAAGAAAATTCAATTTAATAGGTGTACATAATCATCAAATTTTGATAATTAAAATACCTAACTAATCTATATTCCAGGCATCACTTTACATAGCCAAACAATTGTTTGTATCTTTTTACATTTCTATAATACATACGTAAATCTCGCATCATCGTTCATATTTTAGTTATAAATATGTCACTCCTGGCAACACAATACACATATAAAACTTATTGCAAGCGTTGTAAAGACGCAAGAAATTATTGAAATAAATTTCTTGAAATAAAAAAATTGAAATATCAGTAAGATTTTTTCACTCGCGTCTGTTTCAAGTCGTCGAAGTAAAATGTTGCTGAGTGCAAAATCTTCACTGCACACACGAAGCTTTACATTTTAAAATAAATATGATTTTGCAAATCATAAATATTATAAATTTTTTCGACAGTAAAGCTTATTCCGTTTTTTCAATTAATTAAAAGGTGAATGTTTTTTTTCGTAGGTTTCTTTCAACGATATAGTCGGGTGAAATCACGTAGAGCATGCACTAGTTGTTTTGAACTGGTGCCGTCAGCTCTGGTAACCGCAGTATGAAATTCTAAAAGTTGCTCGGGTGTTGCAGTAGAAGATCCGCCTGCATTTTTCTTAGGCATTTCATTTATAGCTGCTTCCAACCATACAGCTACAAACTGAAATGTAAAAATTACATATTAGTTTCAAAAATGATTTAAATTACCACATCTAAAATAAATAAATAAATATACATTAATTTAATATTTACCTCTCTGTCGGTCATCGTTAATTCCACCAAAACATTAGCAACGTACGACATCATAAATATAGATAGAGAAAATACAGCTGCATGTAGTAGACTTGACACTAATCTTTGTCCTTTTTCATTTAAAATACTTAATACTAAAGTTCGTCTGATGGTAAAATCTGATCGATTCTGCAAAAAGAAAAACATTACATTAGAGATCTACTTTTCAAAATTTTTAATTATAAAAGTATATAGAAATTAATGGTTACTTACTTCCAAATTACGTCCACAGTGAATAAGATCTTTAAAAAATTTCATAACTGAGGTGTTTGCGTCTCTATGATGCAAACTGCAGGCCATCAGAGCACAGTCCAATATTCCATTTATCATAGGAGAATGTAAGAATGGCACAGGAGCTGTTTGAAGAAATCTTGCACAGAGTCTAAAGAAATCATCAACGGTATCTGGGTGATTTCTGAGTCCATCAGTTTCTTGAAGTATTGTAAAAGTAGGTCCTATTAAAGC
>JAWWML010000052.1:2384709-2515312 GCA_035047165.1 Ormyrus rosae | reverse complement strand
AAAAATAAAAAATAAATGAGAGGATTTTCTGTGAGGGAGAGCTGATTAAATCGGCACCATACAGATCTCTTCGCTCTTGCCCTGCCTTAAATGTACAGGAACACGTTAGGTTATGTTATCTAGCCTGTAAGCCTGTTCCACATATGAAATACGAAACGACAACCTTAAGAAACGACTATTTCCTATATCCTGGTTTACAGTTTCCAACAGTTGCTACCCTGCGAAAAATTCAAAGTTTTAATTATTAATTAAGTTTTAATAATAAGAATTATTTTTAACAAAATTATTTTCTTTAGAAACAGTTAATAACAGTTAAACAAAATTTGAGGAAATATACGAAATTTTCAGCACTTCAGTATAGTTCAAATTTTTCTTCGGCTGGAATCCAATATCGATTTTGCTTGGATTTTCCATGTAAGGTCCAATTTTTTTGTAATAAGAAGCGTCCGAGGATTATTTGAACTGTATTTTTCGACTAAATATCAATTTTAAGTATTTTTTAAGACAATCACGTTAAAATTTTTGAAAATTTCTCTACGACATTTTTTTGTAAATCTAAACCAACGGTGCTACAAAGCAATTTAAAAAATTATAAAATTATCAGGAAAATTGAATTTACGGATAAAAGGGATGTCGAAGTAAAAATTGCTTGCAAAATGCAGTCAACCAAGCAGCATGAGAAAAAAAATAATCGTAAAATAATTCGTGTACATTGAAAATTCGAAACAAAAGTTGCACATGAGCTGTGAGCATCACATCGTTTATTGAAAAAAAAATTAATAATTTAAACTTACCTTGTCGTTGGAGAAGCTGCTATTTAGTCAATGCTAAAAATGACTACACTTAAGTAGAGAATTTTTTTTAACGAATTGTAGTTGTTCGATTATACTGTATTGTATTGTACTCTAATAAATTTTTTGTATAAAGAATATACAAAGATGAGCGGTGTAGCGTTACGCTGCCCAAAATTATAAGACACTCGATGGCAAACTTACAGAGAACAAAAATTGAACTATTCTTTCAAAGTTTTCCACAAGACTGAGCTCTTGCCCTTTTAACCTGGGCTTTTATACATCACTAGGGCAAGATTTAATTAGTTTTTAATGAGTTTTAGATGCAGGTAGAGGGAAAAGGACTGCAATTTCAGAGTCTATCTAATTATACCTAAGCTTGGCATACCCTCTCGCATTGAACTGCAGGTATTTCCAGGTATATTTTCCATTAGGGTAATATTTAATTACTATTTAAATTTTGTTACATTTCTCTTAATACCCCAATCTTCTTTGAAAATACGTTTTATATAGACTTTTAGAAAATTGTATTGTACAGATGTAAAGATTCTACTAGCTTAATTGTATATTTTTGAAATTTTTCTAGAAATTTCCTAGTTCTTACTGTAAAAGGTGCTTCAAAAGTAATTAATGTGAAAGTTTAAGAAAATCCTTTAAACATAATAATTAAAAGAAAGATTTTTTTAGATTTATTATTAACCAGAAAAAAATTACATAAGTAACTCCTATAGAGATAAGCGCAGTTACCTGAACATAGGCTGGTATAAAACAAAAAAACTTAACACTAACTTAAAAACTAAAAAATTAACATGTATGATCACAAAAATTATAAGTGTACAAAGTTAACAAAAGAAGTTCACAGTCTCAATATAATTGTTCTATATTCTTTCTATATTCTCTAACAAAAATAATATATTTCTATAAAGTTTTAATAAATTGTTTAATTTTTCTTTTAATAGATATTTTGCTTAAATTTAAATCCTTTAACTCATTTGGTAAGGAGTTAAAAGTTTTTATTGCCTCTATCTCGCTATTTTTATTACCCACAGTTTTTTTCATTTTTGGTAATATTATGTTTTTATTCCTAGTCTTGGATTTGCTTAATAAGTATATATTTTTCAGCTTATCGTAGGACTCTAGAGTAAATGTTTGTTTAACGTTTAGAGGATTATTTACTATAAAACAATTTTTGCATATAATTTTTAATAGTCTAGTATATTTTGGAGTAGATTGATTGTAGTTTTGTACGCACCTTCCCAAGCTATAATTCCGTAACTTAATATGCTATGAAAGGTAGTATAATATATTTTCATAAGTGTATCACTGTGCATATATTTTTTTAATTTTGAAAATATAAAAATTAAATATTTGGTCCTATTTATTAGTTGTTCTATGTGCATATTCCACTTTATGTTATAATCAAAATGTATTCCAGATATTTATACTCTTCTGTTCTGATAATTTTCTGGTTTTGTATTTCAATATTTATGTCTATAGGTACACTATCATAGTAGTTTCCGAACGTAATATATTAAGTTTGGCTATATTAAGTGATAATTTGTTATACGCTAGCCAGTTAGCTACCTTATTTAATAATGAATTCATCCTATCCCGTGCCTGTGACCACATGTCATCATCAGCGATGATCACAGTGTCATCAGCATACGACAAGACGGAGTCTTTTGGCATATCTAATAGTAGATCGTTCATATATATGATAAAAAACAGAGGACCCAGTATCGTTCCTTGAGGTACTCCTATGTTTACAATTTTTTCAATACTGTTTTTATCCTTTATTCTTACTTTTTGTTTTCTACCCGTTAGATAGCTTCTTATCAGTTCTAGAACACTACCTCTTATGCCATATTTCTCAAGTTTTTCTAGTAACAATGTATGATTTACTGTATCAAAGGCTTTTACCAGGTCTACACGGAGTACTTGGGCAGTACTACTACCCAAGTTTCTTACATAAATGAAACGATTTTTCAAATATATTTAAAGCATTAATAATGGAATATATTCTGCAATTGCTATTTTTTCAGTATTTCCAAGCTAGTTTTATTGGCAAGTTTAGATACCCAAAAAAGGTCTAAGAACTGGAGCAAAAAAATGGAGACGAAGCGAAATTAATATTTTTTTTAATTTCGCACGGAAGGACAATTACAAACGTTAAATTAATTTAAGGTACTTCTTTGCATTTATATAAACTATCCATAGCATTTAGATGCTTTTTACTACATTACTAAATAACTGAGAACGGAGACTGAAGTGTAATAAAAATATGTAAGGTTATGTTCATGCATGAAAAAGACCAATAATTGGCTTAAAAAACGTTTCATTTGGGCCGGAGAACTGGCCATTTTATAGATTAAAAATTCTACCAGGGATGTTCTGTTGTTAATTTGTTGCTAATACATTGTGCTGTACCCGGTTTTGTTGCTCCAGCCGTTTCCGAGAAACAATGAATACGCTAACTTAGCACACTCTTGGATCCGTTGATCTATTGTGGTGGTTTTTGGCCATTGATGTTTGCACCTCTGAAGATGAACAAATTATGTCACTAGTCTTATCGATATCTTATCGATCGATATTTTTACAACGTTAGAAGGTATAAAGAGTGACTACGCTAGCGTATTCATGGTTTCTCGAGAAGGGCTGGAGAAACAAAATCGGTTACAGCGTAACAAATTAGCAACAAATTAGTAAATAAAAAAAAAATATGCATATGATTTGACCATGGGCTAATAAAGTGGTCACGCTATCTTAATAAATATAATCAAACTGAATTTTAAAATGCTTCACTACTTCCGGCTATCACTTTTGTAAGAGAGGATCTTTTAATAATAAATAATTCTATATTCTTCTAGAATATATACAGCTAATACAAAAATGCATAAAAATTTACCTTGCATGCGAAAAAAATTGCCTGTCCGCCGAAGCGAATACCGGCAGCATGCGACGTTTACCATAAATTCACGCGCAAATTCCCAACGTGTACCTACCGAGCCCGAAACATCCCCTTTTTCAAAGTCTGGAAAATCACATCGGCATCAGCAACTTTTTTCCTCCGAGCTAGAAACACGCGCTCGACCGAAGCCCGAGAGCGAGAGAGAGAAAGAGGGTGGGAGCAAAAAAAAAAAGAGAAAAAAATGGCACATTCGGCCTACATAACCGCGGCGCGCTCGATAAAAATTGATTTCCACTTGGCGCCGAATGTTCCTCAGTCCGGTCATTAGCGTTACAGTTGTCGCCCGGTGACTCTCCGCTGCACGGCCGAGGGGGGCATTGTACCGAAATCGATTGCGCCGGCAGCCGTTGTCACGTGAAACGGCGCGCAAGAGAACCCACCTGGCAACAACACACGCGGAAAGAGAAACGCCTCATTAAAAACCCGGCGCAATGACAGTTTTTTACTTTTTTTTCTTTTCCTTTTTTTCTCCGCGCGCCGCCTTGTGTTTTCGCTCTTCCGCCTTTTCTAGACGCGCGTATACACGCGTTCGCTTCTTTCCCCCCCTCCGGGGGGAGGGAGAGCGCACCGATTCGACGTCGAGCTCTCTTCCTCGGGAGTGGCTCGTGCGCTCGTCGCGAAAACAGGGAAAGTTAAGTCGGGTATTTAAGGGAAGATTTTCGAACGAGGGGACGGGAGCGCTGCTGCGCGATGGGGAATCTTGTTTCCGAGGAATGCAATGACATCGAGCACCGAGGGCAGGTCGAGCTTCGCTTTCGAAGTACCGGGATTCGTTGAGGGACTGTTCGAGTTTTACACTGCTGCTCTGCCTTTGACTGTTTTATTTTGAAACTCCTTTAGGAGAGTTTAAAGTTACAATGACGGCAAACATTTCGCGTGTCTCCTGTCAATGAATTTTATTCGTTTTGACATGTTTTACTTACTATTTGACGTAGTAGTATAAGTAACGCAAAAAACAAGCATTCACAATATTACGATTTAAATTACGGATATCTTTTCGAGAAACGGATGAGTGATGCATTCTTGAAAGCAAATCGGGGAGCTCAATTCGGCCCGTGCATCGGGGGTTCGATGAACTTAATTTTAGTGCTTTAAATTTTAATACAAAAGTATATGCTCATGGCATTTTAACAATCGACCAATTCACCCGCGAAATCTTGGCTCGGCGCTTTCATTAATATTTATAAGCTGCGGGATTTAAAAGTGAGGAGCCAGAGACCGTAGGTGTTATCGACCGAAAACATGCAATCTTTCGTGCCGGCGCAGCTTTTATACAAACAAAAAAGCTTGCTAATTCATCGGCACTTAACCTCCCGTAACTTCATTTTTCATTCTATTGTATAATTAATATGAACTGTTTATTATGGGTTGACGCGGTTTGATCTCTCGATCTAAATTGCTTCTTTTTTATGGGTACATTCGTCTTGTCGAATAATTGTGTGAACGCAGAAAATGGAAAAAATGATTTGTTTTTGGTTCAATATTGTACTCAAGATAAAATGATAAACGGGATATTGATTTGTACGTTTTTTTCGTATGAACGAGGAAAAAAATATATTTTCATGTAAGTAAAGTAGCTCTATTGGTTTTTTTTTAAAGGAAAGCAAGTTTTCTAAAAATAGCCTGTCGTGATCCTGTTGCGTCAAAACATGTTTTGGTCTTATCTTGAAAATATTTTTATCCAGGGGAAATGTCTTGAAAACAACGAAATAGAATAAGAAAAGCGGGTTTGTTATTCAAAAGCAGCTTATTATATGGATTCTAAAAATCCAATATGGCAAATGCAAAGTTCAATGTATGCAGCTCTTCCCTTTTCCCTCGAAAACACGTTTACCTGTGCTCCGCCAAGAAATCCGACTGATCTCGTATATTTATTATTTCACGCGTATTAAGAATTATTTTCAAAAACTTTCTATCTGAACGGACAAATACTGTGAGTTTATTAAAAATATTCACTCCAATCAGCATCTCCAAAATCTTTCTAATCCAAACGCGTCCTCGATTCATTCGTTTAAAAAAAAAAAAAATCTCCCAGCCTGCAATCAAAGCTTGCATCTCATCCGTAGCGGCGTTTCTGCCTGGCAACAGCGGCCGGAGCGACAATTTCGCGCCGCCGACAATCACGCTCGAAACTGAAAAAAAAAAAAAAATGAGAGAAGAACCCGCAAGATTCAGCGGGCGCAAAGAAGCGAGTTTCTCCTCGCTCGAGATGATGATATATACGCGCGATCGTGCTCGCGAAAAGATGCGAATGGGAAATCGTGCCAGGGAACAAATGACATCGCGTAGGGCCATTTTCATTTCGCGCGCCTCGACCGAGGCCTCCGGGAGAAACGGCACACTCGGCGCTCCACTTTCGCCGCGAGATTCAGTGCGACGAATCGCTAGGCGCCGCCGACGACGACGACTCTCTTGCATACCGAGAGCGAGGAGAAGCTCTCCGGCCGATCATCGCCGCGGCAGGGAATTTCGGCGGCGACGGTACGAGTGCACGTACATGACGGTGACGAAGCGCGCCGGGTCGTCTTGCTTTCTGGCGTGCCACTTACTTTTCCGAATTCGCGGGAGCACGTTTTTTTCGGACCCGTTGAAAGAGGACTGGTCACTTGGGTTTACTTGGAAACGTGTGCTGCTGGTTCTCGTTCGAGTGCGCGCTCGGGTTTGAATTTGTTTTGTTTTCTGAGCGAAGCGGCGAGGTAAAATAAGATGTATAGGGGAAGACAAAGGAAGGTTTTAAAAATAAATGTTCGAGTATATCGTCGAGTTGAGAAGTTATTTTTAAATTGATGATAAGTGAGAAGGATGAGTTTTACTTAGAATATAAATATGAATATCAACAAATTTATGTGCAAAAAGGTCTCGTATCGACAAAGTAAAAAATAAAAATTTTCAAAAATTTTAAATACAAAAACGCATAATTTTTAATTCAAAATTTATTTTACTATCGAAGACTTTTATTCTTTTGAAATTATGATGGATAAAGATTAGGCATTTAAATTAAAATATCGCATAGTAAAATTGAACGTGATAGGAAAGAAAATGGCCAAGATCTGCATATATCTGCAAAATTTCGCCGGTTAACGGGTCCGGTGCAGTTAAGAAAGAGCAAAAATTACGATTGAATTAATTTTAAATAAAGTACCAAGTATATTCACTCGGGTAATTTAACGATTTATAACGAATACTTTGTAAAAACACTAAACATAGTTCTTTTTTCGTAACAAAAGACGAGCGTCCAACGGAATTCGGGGCTCGTGCAACCCCCGTCGCACGAAACGAGCTCCGCCACCGAACCCCGGCGTCAAAATCCCGCTGTATCGTTCACACTCGCAAGTATCCAAATGGAATTATCGACGCGCCGTAATTAGTTTTCGGATTAGCCCCGCAAAGGCTTCGCACTAGAATCCAAACGCGTGATGCCTCACTTGCCTGCGCGTGTGCGACAACCGAACCCCGCGTCGAAAAAGCAATCCTTCCAGTATACATTCTTTCTCGAAATTGCACTCGTGTATATATATATATATATATATACGTACTCGAATCCCGTTGCGGTACGTACCATCTCGCGTGCCGGCGGCGCCTCTCGTTACGATTCGCCTTTACGAAAACGAAAAGCCAAAGCAGCGCGTCGTGCGAGCCGATCGATTTCCGCGAACGGCGAGTGGCGGAGGCAAAGACTCGGCCGCGGCAGCGGCGATTACTTAACCGCGCGCGCACGCAATTCGTAATGACTTGCGTATGTACGCGTTACGTGCCCCCGTGACGTTTCTTTATTTACCGCCAAGCGCGGCGATGAACCATCGAAGGGATATATATCTCGCGTGCGAGTCGCGCAAGGCAAGGATTTCTGCTTTATCGACCTTCGCAGGCTCTCGCATGAGTAATGCGCCTCTGCTATTCGCGCTCGGCCGGGCTTTTTAGTCATGGGGGGGTAACAAGGACGCGCTAGTTTTTCTATCTTTAGATCGGTTTCGGGGAAATTTCGTTTGACGATAATGACGTGTTAAACCAAAAGAAAACGCAATAATGCTCGTTATTGTTTCGTGTCTTTGTTGCTTGACGTAATGCGTCGTTTGTCATGTCATTTTTTATAAGAAAAATTGAATGCGTCGTTCTTTCTTGTTATCACAATGAGGTATATAATATTCAAGGAAACAGTCAAAATTATTGTACAACTGATGTTTATAACCGGGGTCGTTCATGTTTCTATTGGTTTCTTTGTATTGCGCAATGTCGACCTGACTTTTTAAAAATTTACGTTCAACGTTGAGCCACTCTCGGGTTTCTAAAGAAACACGTGAGTTTCTGAACAATATATACGCGTTCGTATAATCTAGATCACGTGCGACACCCAACCGGGTACCGGCACGTGATCTGTCTGATTGAATTCTGCAAAGGCGCTCTTATTGCGTTAAAGTAATTACGGGATCTTATATATGTAAATTATACATAAAGGAGAATTAACAAGTTTTCCAATCATTTAAACTATAAATCAAGTATATGAAACCTTATTTCATTGGGAAAGTTAAGAGGATTATACGCTTGAATTGTTATTTCTTAACTAAAAATAACTGGGTGTAATAAGCAATCTTCAATTTCGAGGTGTTTCTTTCACTGGCCAATCAATAGGAGATTTGAATAATTTAATAAAAACTTTCTCGCCATTTCATTTTCGTTCACATCATCAGAAATGTAATTTTAGACTTCGCCGCATCCCGCATTCGTTCATCTCTAAAATAAAGTGAGCAGCGTTGATTCTCAGTAAACGTTTATCAATTTTTCAACCGGCGATCTTGCGCTTCTATATTTCCGGGCGCAGCCTCGAGTCGCTGCATCTTTCATAAAGAGCGGCGAAAAAAAAAGAAGAAAAAGCGGGGAAAACGATTGGGTACGGTTATATCGGATTTTCCGTGGAAAATGTTTTCCTCCTTGATACAAAACGCGGAAGTCCCACCCTCCAGGGGGCGCTTTCAAACGGGTTTTCCCCGTCAAAAGCTGCCGATGGCTTTGAGAGATTCAATATAAAGTCCGAAAAAAAAAAAAAAAAATTTGCATAAAGCGAAATGGGCGGGGGCGGTGGGGGGTAGAATATTATGCGGCAAACAAAAACTGCGCGGAAAAGGAGAGTCGCGCGGGAGGATTGACATCAAAGCTCGGAGGAGAGCTCTGCCGGCTTTTCAGAGTTATCGTATGCGTAAGTTCACCAGTTGCGTGGGCGTATACGTTCGAGGGAAAATTTAAGCTTGCTCCATTCATTTAAATTCATGCATGCCATCCGATAGATGGGGCTTGAAAAAAATTTCATACGGAGTTTTAATGGGAAATGCGGGAATGAATGGCTTCTTGGTGGTATGATTGCCTTCGGATTGAAATAAAAAAATTTCTTTGATGGAAAAAATTGTAAATAAAAATTCAAGTTTTCATGATAGTTCGGAGTTTTATATATAATAAAATTAAATATTATTTACTTAGAAAATAATTATTGTCTTGATTACATAATTAAGAGCAGTGTCATTAATTAGCATAAAATATTTTTCTGTTCCAGGTAAGCAATTTGTAACGTGACCTTTTCCTCCAGTCGTGCGTAAGTAAAGGTCAGCGTGAAAGATGCATTAAAAATGATATTTTCTCACGCAAGACAAGTCCCATCTTCGCTAAAAAGCCCGGCGCTGTGGCGAACAGCCGTCATTAAACTGCCTATATTAGGTAACTGTAGTCAAGTTATAATGTATATAGTAATTCTCTTGGGGGTATAAGATTTACGTATTTATGTTTATTATGGTAGATGCGTATACGAGACGCACAAACTTGAGTTGGTATAAAATTTGTAATTGCCATTTCGTGTTTTGATATTTAGGAATTTGATATGAAGGATTTTTAGGAATACGATGGAACTCTGCGCTTTGAGATATAATTTTAAAGAATTGCAGTAAAATGTAATATAAAACCCAGGTTTTAAATGTTCCCACATTCGGCGAAAGAAAAATTTATCTTGGTAATTTGATTGGGCTTTAACGCGACCCTTTTTATTAAAATGTACCGTAAATAATGGAATATTATGTCTGAAGGTTTGTCAGCAATCTACATATCCCGTTTTCAATGTACGTCAACAAATTTTTAAAAAATTTTATTGAGAAACTATAATAATAAATTTATAAAAGTTATATAAAATGGGAGAAGTTTGTACAGGTAAGTTAATTGTTGAAACATTATTAACTATCATAAATAATTTTTTACTCTTAGATGAGCCTTCTTAGAAACATTCTCGAGGTTTCACTTTTATTTACTGAAGCTGAAAGTAACAATGAAAATACTTAACAATTTACAAGAAGACGCACTCGAAAGCATAAATATTCATCATTCTTACCGAAACTTCCCAGAAGGGTGAATTTCTTCTTTAAGTCCAAGCTTTATGTTCTCTTTAATGCTATGCTAATAAGAAAGCTTACATGTTTTCAGTCCATCCTGGTTATGGCCACGAATATTTCTCTTTATATTCGCAAGAAAATTGCGCTTAAAATTTAAATTCATTCACTAAAAAATAACCAACTTACCCGTTTAAAAATTGCCCCGTTCCTGCAAAATTATTCGAAATTATACTTTTAAACTGCCCGATCTATTCGAAGCTAACGCTTGAAAAACCACTCGAGTCCCCTCCGCCCTGAAACACCTCGATAACTCCGAAGAAAGAAAAAAAAAACAAACAAAAATATCCCCAGCCGGGGAAAGCCATTAAAAAGTAAAGTACACCTTCCGATTTCCCCCCGGCAGGAATTCTATCGACAAAAAGGAAACATCTCTTCATCCCTCTCGCCTGGAGGCATCGGTCTAGGAGCACTTCCTCCGGACATATCGATTGCCGTGCGAATTTTCGCGCGCGGGCGCAGGTCCCTTGTTGATCTAACGAATGTGCGGCTCCTCTAGCACGAACGCACACACAGCCAGCAACGGGGAGGAGAGGGAGAGCGCGAAAAGAGAGAGGAGGGAAAGGGAAACCATAGAGCGTCGGCGTGGGATATTTCAGAGATAGAGAGAAAGGTCCTTGGCCCCAGGACACGAGGCTGCCAGACGGTCGATGCCCAGGGTAACAACCGAAAGATATATACGGACTCCTTCTTGCCCTCTCTCCATTCAAGGGTAACGCTCTCTCTCTCTCTCTCTCTCTTTCTCTCCTCTCGGTGTCTTCCCTCCGTTTAGGGGGTGCTTTTGCGACTTTTTCCCTCCGTAATCAAAGGCCGACCCGCGCTCGGCTGACAAAAAAAAAAAGAAAAAAAATTCAATCCACAATTTTTCCTCCTCCGCACCTCGGCTGGGAATATTGGGGAGAGTCGGCTGCGTTTTACGCGCATCGACGATGTTTCCTTGATTAAGGACTAAAACGGCCCGTCACGCCGTTTGTGTTTATGCTTTTTGTCGTACGACGGCGCTGTGCAGTTAAAGTTAATTGCTTCCTGAACGCGAAATTGTCCCGGCTAATTAAGTATTTATGCATTTGCGACGGCGAACGAGCTTCCGTGTTCGCGCGAAGCTCGATGTGCAAGTGGTTATATTTTTAGGGAAAACGCTCTCCGTTCCGATATGCTAAAAAGGGGCACATTAATTGTGATTTTCCTTCTCGGGGGAGATTTTATGAGCTGCATACTTTGCAGAATTTCGCTTTGATAAATTTGGCTATAAAGCGCTGAACTACTTACAGTAACGCGCGGCGGTAAGTTTTATTTTACAACTACAAAGTAGCCGATATCAAGAAATAAATTCCCCCCTCCCCCCCGGGCAGCTTCCTTAAAACGTACTTTCAGCGTTCGACCATTTTCACCGCGGTAATTTACGAGAACATTTGCCCTAATGCCTCCCTATTCCCAACAATTATACACCTTACAAGCTAAAATTAAATTTACAACCGCCGAAACCGCAATTTTATTATCCACCCCGGCTTTCCAAGGAGGAAAATCCATAAAGCGGTTAAGTTCCAATTTCGCAAGCTGCGTAAAAAGTTAGTGCCCCGCCGTAATACAACCGAAGCGCGCGGCGGCTAAGCGCATCAAACTTTCGTCGCGCGGCCCGAGAGGTCCGAGAGGATGCCGACGACCCCGGCAAAGCTCTCAGACCATTTTCACGACCCGAACTTTGTTCATCAGCGGAGAGAGGGTGTTTCCCCGCTGAAAAAGGCTGTGTCTTTATCAAATTTGTCGCCGCCGGAATCAATTTTCGGCTCCTGGACGGCCTCGGTAAAAGGAAAACGCCGGGCCGTCGAGAGGCGCGCACTCGGGGGAAAAAAAAAAGGAAGAAGACGAGCGAATACGCCGGAGGGTGGGAGGCAATTAAAAAATCCGCTTTGACCCCGTTGCCCAGTGCCGCAGTAAACCGGCGGCTGCAGGTTGAGAATTTCGTTTTGCAAGCGCTCGCGTTCGTCAACGCTGTCGGGCTTGGGTGAACGAGCCTTTTCGGGGGGAGGAAGCGGTCGGGTTTGACTCTCACGGGGGATTATTTTCTCGTTTAATTTCGGAGGCACGCCACCCACGTCGGAGTGCGTCGTCTGCGGTGCTCTCTGCCTGCGAAACGAGTGTTTATTCAAGTTTTCGAAAGGTTGAGTTTGCTTTTTGAGAGCCCGTTTGGTTCGTGATTTCGGCGGTAAATAAAGGAGAAAAAGAAGTGAGATAAGAATTTTTTTTTTTTAAAGCCCGATGGTATATTGCTTATGATTTATTATCTGTGTCTACAAGAATTTCCTTTTTATCTTGCTTGATGAAGCTCGATTTGATTTAATTTGAGCCAATATTTGAAAAGCTTTTTACGGACTTCTTTAAAGAAATTTTTATTCATAGTATCTACATTAAAAAAAAAAGTGTTCTTAATCATCAAATGCCATTTTTCACTTTACAAAATTAGCGATGATTAATTATCTTTTCTCCGTTAATTTTGTCACACAGCAAAGATTTTAATTCTAAAAACTCTCAAAAGAAAAAAAGCAGCTCGAGACAAAAAAATAATCGCTCCCCGAACTTCCGCGAATAATTAACACTGCCGTCCAGCTCGCTAAACTTCCCATACCCAAGTATAACCCCGTCGCAGTAATTGATATAACCCGTCCCCGGCTCCCTCCGAAAACTGCTCGCATCACCCAAACGCCGTCGGTTCATCGGCCCGCGCCGATATCGAGGCAACCGCGCCGATCGACGAAAGGCATCGCGAACGAGCGCGTTCGGTCATAAAAGAGAGTCTCGGTCTAGCCGCGGCGGCGGCGGCGGCGCGGACGCCGCGAGGGCGCGAGCACTCGGGGAATCTTGGCAGACGCGCGGGCTCGTCGTGCGTCATCGTCGTCTCGCGCGCGCGCGCGCGGGGAAGCCTGCGCCGTCCGGCAATTTAGAGGCTTTACTGCCGGCTGCCACTTCTGACAAAGCGATTTTATTATCGGAGTACACGCGCCGCCCGCATTATGCATCGGAGCGCGCCGCCGACGACGCCCGGAGTATATATATATATATATATGTCTGCCACTCGAAACGCATCGCGCGCCACTTGCACCGACTCTTTTTGAGGGAAAAGCCCGCGGTATGCGCTGGAAGTGGCTCTCTCGCTGCACCTGGAAATAGCGGTGGTTAATTATTCGTGCCGAGCTTCGCCGGGGTGAAGTAGGCTTTTCGAAAAGTTTTTTTTTTATCGAGTGGGTCATCGCGTTGTGAATTGGAATGATAAATCACTGAAACGGAGTGGAGGAGCGTGTTTGTTCTCTGTACGTTTTTAAATATGCATGTACACGCAGCGTCAGATAATAAACTCTTAATGGAGGGAGATAAAGCACTTGCAGAAGAAGTCGAAGGGCAACGAAAGAATTCTTTTCTGTGTAGTTACAATATCTAAAAATTAATAAATTTAAACGCCCTGAACGAAATGCTGCTTTTATTTATTTTACGTTAAATAGTCTTACGTAACAAGCTAGTAACGTTTAAAAGTAACAGATGTTCTTTATTATCTAACGAGGATAAGCTCAAAGGAATAACACAATTTAAAAATTAAGTTAACGAGAAGCCCCACCAGTCAGAAATTGTAACAATTCAATTTGTTTTTGTCAGTCTGCTACGAAGCTAAAAGTTAAAAAAAAAATTCGTTACATTCTACGAATCCAATTAATTCGAAAAAAAAAAACAAGTCTCCAAAAGCGATTAAACTTTATCGAAAAAAATCTGTTAGCTTCAAATCCAAACGCAGATTTTCGTCGTTTAACTTAATAGCTGCTTCCTCAATAAACAGCATCAACGACTCTATTTACAACCGCGAACCCCGAGCTTATTACAGCGACTGCCAGGCACTGAAAAAAAAATCCTGCAAATCCCGTATTGATTAGGGCGCTATAACGCAACTAATACCGCCTTCGGGGAAGGGCAAATAAGCCGCGGTAGCCGCTTAGCGTATAATATCGGCTGCATTACTCTCCGGGAGCGAGTTTTCTCGATAGCAACGCGCTCGGCGGCAAGGCCGCGCTGCTCTAATTAACGTTAACAAGTCCGAGGAGCGCGGCATTGCGTTTAAAGTTTGCCATCGGGCCGTCGCCGGCAGACGACGACTACGAAGAAAATAATAACAGATACGGAGCGAGAAGAAAAGTACTTTGGCCCGAAGTATCCCGCGGAGGAGATCTGTATTATCGGTCATTTGCTTCGTGCACGAATTTTCGCTCGCTTATATAGTCCTCCGACGCGGCTTGCCAGGTCAGCACCGGGATCCTTCAGTCTGGGGCTCTCGAGAAAACCGGTTCCGACCTCTTCGGCCGGCCTTCTCTTTCTCTCTCTCTCTCTCTCTCCTTGCGGAGGGAGTCTTAATCCCGACTAAGTCCTCGCTTCCCTTAGAAACAAGTGCCAAAAAAGAAGAGGACAAGGGGAGTGGGAGAGCATTTTTGTCCTGTTAGAGGTGAATTTATTGCGACCGGGGTATCGAGTAATTGTTTAGGTTCCTGGAGTTTCTATTAAAAGTTAAGAGGCGCTAAATTCACATTTTTTTTTTAGGCTGGCGAGGTTTATAGTCAATGCGAATGCGAATTCTGCTTTTAATTCTGCGAGTTAATGCATGAAACGAAGTTTTTGGCTCTTATAGTTATTTTTTTCATAATGTAACCAGATTTTGCCCATTTTAGAAATTTGAAAATGATGCGTAGTAAGAATTCATTTACCAACATAAAATCGGTACAAATAAATTTTTCCAAAAACATCGCATGTTTTCGTCCAGAAAGCTCTTCCGCAGCAAGACGGAGCGTAAATAACAGAGAGCGTCTTCGAGCCGCCCGATGCACAGCTCGCTCAATCCTCCGGAGTAAACTGATTACGCGAAACAATTTCGCCCCGAACATACCGATATTTCCAGGCTTCTCGTGTTTCTCGCCGCCGTTAACAGAAAAACGGCAGACCTGAAAAAAAAAGAAAGAAATAGTCGGCTTAGACACGCAACAGTCGCTCTCCGCGCGCCGTAAGGGGAAGAGGAAGCTCGTCCGACGCGAGGCACTTCGGCGGCGTACCGTGCAATTTTTGTTATTCTAGAGATCTGGTGTTTTTTGTTTATTAAAGTCTACTCTTTCCGCGCCTGATTACGTTTCGCGAAGGCGTTGTTAATCTTTAAATTGGACGACGCGATGTTGCGTGGGAATTACGCGTTCGGGAAAGAGGATACTAATTCCGAGCGATCGCGGAGTCATTAATTTTCGTCGGAAAAAAAAGGAGAGTTAGACGTTACCCTAAGTGACCGTAATGATTAATGGGAGACAAAAGGGGAAAAAAATTGTTTTCACAATTTGGGAAGCGTTTTGTAATTGTCAAAGAAAATAAGTCTCTTCCGTTCGAATTTCAAGCGAGAAAATCTGAATAACGAAAGGACGAAATTCCCAAAGAGAGTATTTACTCCGCATTCGTCTGAGACGTTGCCAACGAAACACAGTCGTCCTGCACTGTCCCTCGATCCTTCGCTCGCATAAATCCAAACAAAGGCATAACCGCTCGTTTAACCCAGAAAAAAGAAAATCAAATAAAAGAAAAATTTCCTCCCGACCGCATGTACTTCGGCCAATATATAGCCGCAGCAAGAAAGCCTCCCGACAGATTCAGCCTTGAAATTCGCGCTCCTCGACATCCCGAATTCGCAAACTTTCCCTCGGCCCGTCGTTTGGAAAAGCTTTGAAAAGTATATTCAGTCGATAGCCAGGGCGCCGACAGGCAGCGGCAGCGGCTCGCAACCCTTTTACCCATCCGCAACGCCGAAGACTCGGGCGGCGCGTCTGCTCTCTCTCTCTCTCTCTCGCTCTCCCTCCCTGCCTGCGCCCGCGGTGTGGTCTGATGCCGAGAGAGGGTTGGAAAGCCGATCCTCGTCTGGGGGGTTGGTTGCGCGCGACTCTCGGGCTCTGCCAGGCGGCGGAGGAAAGCCGTCTCAGTCGACGCGTCGCGCCGGGCCTGCTTGCATCAGCCCCTCTGCACTCTCACTCTCTCTCTCTCTCTCTCTCTTGCTCTCTCTCTCTATCCGCGCTTCGGTACTGGCAGCAAGGCACACATCCTTTGTCCACCACCCGGCGACGGAGGAGAGCCTGGAGTACGGAGGAACAGGTGAAGCTTGTTTAATTTATTGTAGATTTTTGCGGTGCCAAGTAGCTTCTTCGGAGTTTGAGGGGAAGTGGATAGGAGTCGGATTTGCCGGCGCGGTTTCGATATTGAACGCCGGTCTTCGACTTTCATTGCCGAGGACTTGGCGGGATTCTCGGTGTAGGGAGGTAATTCTGGTTAGCGATGAGCTGATTTAAATAAAATGTAAACTGCTTGGTGAGTGGTTTTTCTTTTTTTTTTAAAAACAAAAGGATTACGATCGAAGGCGTACAGCAGAGTTCAGTTACCTCGTAAGACGCTGCTCGTCGTTAAACTCTTAATATTGTCTCGAAGCATACTTTTAATGACCATTTTTACGCCAACGCTTTCTACTTTACGTCCGGAACTTCTTTGGGAAATACAAACCGGCCTTATTGGAACATAGAACTAATGGCCACTTTTATCTCCGCTCCGGTGTCTGGCGCACATCTCCCGGCGAGCGAAAGAAAGTGATTCACTCGCAATCAATTTCTTTTGCAGCGCCCCTTTTACTCGTGGAAAGAAAAATCTCTCTGTGTACAGCTCCGAAAACGCGAAACGTCGATTAAAGGAAAAAAAAAAATTAGAAAAGCAATCAATCGACTTTCGGGGGTCGGCAGTTCGCTTTTACGCGTGTAAAATCGACTCGGTGTATAACGGCTGAGAAGAAAAAAAGCGAAAAGCAGCCCCTCTCTCTGATCGAAGCTTCGAATTCGGCACGAAAAGCCGCTTTGCGTTTCGTAACAGCCGGCGACGCTGCTCTGCCCGGCCCCAGTGATACCAATTCCCAACTTGTTGACGGCCGTCGCGTGACTCTGGACGCTGCACGAAACTTTCCGCGAACGGGGAGAGAGAGAGAGAGAGATCGTTAGCCGCACGGAAAATCGACGGCGCCTCGAGGGAATTTCCTCGGGAGAGAGAGAGTAACTTTCTTTTCGCCTCCTCTTCTTTTCGCCGGGCCGAAGAGAAGAAGAGGGTTGCGCGACGCAAGGAGCAAGGACAGCGCCCTTGGCTCCTTCTCCCGCGCGGAGCCCCACGATTTACGACGTCTGCGGGGCAAAAACATCTCGCCGGTTATGTGCGCGCGTCTCTGCCGGGGGATGGGATTTCCGCGAGCGCCGTCTTTTTTTTTTTTTATACTTCGGCGGCCGCGCGCGACTTTCGCCCGCTTTGTTCGGAGGGGCTTTTGCGGGAGGGAGGCGGCGATTAACATACGAATCGCGGCTGCTGCGTTTTCCGGAAACGGACGATTCTTTGTGCAGCGGGTTTGATTGGGTCGCCCTGCCGAGTAGCGCGGCGGGAGCTGCGAATCGTTTTTTTTTTTTTTTTTGTGGCGCCCGACGGTGTCTTCGAAATTCACGCGTTTGATGTTTATTTGGTTTTTATTTTGGGCGGTAAATCGTCGATTTTGCTTTGGTTCCGTTTGATTGAGCGAGAGAAAGTGCTTTTCAATGAAAATTATAGGTTGCGAAGCGTCGGTTCGTTACGAAATGTGTGAAAAAATTTTGATATTTATACTGTAAATTGATAATTACGTAATTGGCAAATTGTTTATTTACTACATTATTCTTGGCAAGCGCAACGAGTAAACTTGATTTAATTATTTAAAGTAAGATTAAATTAGATAAAACCTCGTATAATTAAATTTTATGTTATAAATAAAAACTCCATTTGCGTCATATTACTTTTTCAGCATTCCATTTTCATTACTCAAACAGTTCTCGTGTTTTTTTTTTAATACTAAATTGATTAATAATTAACATCATAAAAATTATAAATAACTGGAAATTAAAGGCAAAATATTTTTAAGTCAAGTTGCGTACATTTTATATATTACAATAAAATTACATTACCTCAAATCAAAGTGCGGAAAAAACGCAGTCTCAAAAAATTGTCTCCCTTTTTTATAAACGCATAATGTACGCCCGAAAGCGAAGAATTTTGGTAGCGAAACCTGTTGAGAAGTGGCAGCGAAAACCGGTTATGCAGCCCCCGACAGAGGACCGACGGATATTTCGATTAATATTTTTTCGAGCGCTCTAAATACAAAATTCGCGGGTATTTCCCTGCGCAATGAAAATTTCATAAGGCAAAGAAAACTCGCGGCTTCTCGGCATATATTTCTAGAAGGTGGATTTCAGCGTTTTAAAGGAATCTCATATCCAACGATGAAAATATTCCCACAAAGGAGGCAGTCTTTTTTGGTGCATTTTTGCCGGCCGGAATTTTTTTAATAGTCAGAAAAATTTCTTAATAATAAATTCTAAGACTGTATTTAAGTAGACAACAATTGCATTTATATGTAATGAAAGGCTGAATGTAATTTTCGATTTGTAACTTTTAAATATAAACGAATTTTTTCCAGAGCTACCTTTGTCGCTTTCCAAGAAAATTCTTTGAAAAAAAGTATAAGAAACTCCTTATAGATAATTGTTTTAAGGACGTTCACACGCAGTAGCGGTGGTCAACTTTATCGCAATTTTGAAAATTGTAATTTATTACAATAATTTATAATGATAGCCTTTTATTAAGGAAACATAAAGGCTTTTTCTCATTTATTTTAAAACGCATTGAATTTTATTGAACGTCATTAAGTACTGTCTGACTTTATTTTAACTTTCGCTACTCTTAAAGTTTCCAATATAATAAAGTCAAATTAACTTTTATTTTCTCTTATCGCCTTTGAAATTACTTGTACGTATATTTGTTTGATTTAAAATTATTAGTCTCGATTCCATAAATTTTTTAAAAATTAAAATTTTTTAATTTCTAACTAAAAATATTGCTCTACCTCGACTTAAAAATAAAAGGAAAGATGTATCAAAGTGAAAACGCTTATGCAAAATAAATAAACCCCGCGGAATTACACGATTGCGAATAAAAACTGTATTTATACCCGAGCAGCCGTACCTCGTAATTAAAACACATCGTTTTCATCTCCGCCACGAAACCCAAGCGGCTCTAAGCGACGAATATTTCCCTGTTCCGTAACTACCCTATAACAGTCCGGAGACAATAAAACTTGCAAAAGAACATCCACAGCTACCGAACTATCGATCAGAAGAGGGTCGTCGCAATGGAATATATATTTTTAGAATCGAACTGACAGGTGGCGGAGCGTCGCGATGCTGGAAACGGCTCCATTTCCGAGCCCCGGCAAATCCGCGAATCCGCATCCTCGTGCAGGAGATATATCCGAGCGCCTAGTCCAGTTGACATTGCCTTTCGATGCATTAATTAGCCATTTCCTTCGGAAGATTATACGAGGTCTCGTTATTACATATTACCCTCACGATCGCATTTTCCAATTTCGCTCCCGAATGATCTTGTTAGAGCCGAAAATTCCTCCCTTGGCAACAGTGTAACCGAGCTGGACGGCGATCCGACGGGAAATCAATCTTGTCGGTGCTTTTTGTTTATTTACGTTACGTCGCTCGGTTATATTTTGGGACTTTATACCGCTTTGAAGCCCGATTAATTTATATTTACTTGCATAAATTGATATTCGATCGCGCGGACTGACATTAAACAAAAACAGCGTTCGATAATTTATTCAATCATGATGTAAATAATTATTCAATTAATTGGTTGTTTAAAAATGAAGGATAATTTTCGGTAGTTCAGTTTCGCTCCAGACAGTAAAATAACAGGCCTACAACTTTGAATTAATAATTAATTAGTTTTTAATGCATTGTCTGGGCGAACGAATTTTAGGGCTTGAAAAATCATAATTAAACAGACTTTACCTGCCGCTAACGATAGTCTGCCAGTATCATTCATTAATAAACAATACGCTCGGTGTTAATTAAATCTTCTATCACCAGTGGCGCAGCACACGGCAAATTAAAAAATCTCTCAATTATTATGATGTCGCAGAAAATCTGTATTGTTCACTGATCAATTGTTTTGAATCTCTCGATTTAAAATTGATTACTCCCGACAATTGATTTATGAACTTATGAAATATAGCATTAAATTAACATTCTCAAAGGATAAATCGTCGCAAAAGTCGTAAAAGCTCAAATTTCGAACGTCTGCAAAAAAAAAAAAAACCACGACTCCGCAAACAGTAAAACGCTATAAAAACAAAAAAAAAAGGCCAAGCAAGACACTTTGAGTGGCACGTTTCATGAAAAGGTTTCCCCGGAAAAAAGAGCGCCGTTACACCCCGACAAAGAGCGAATGAAATGAAAATTCCGCGATGGCTTTGTAAAAAAAAAAAGGCCGAGACTGCGCGCTCTCGAAGAGGGGCGGGAAAATAGAATAGAACGGTGTCAAATGGAAATCCATCCGGCGTTCCTTCCCTCTCTTCGACCGAGGGATCGATTCTCCCTCTCGACACAGAGGGACAGAGTGAGAGAGAGAGAGAGAAGTGCGAGGAAAGAACGTCTAGCAAAATAATTTACACGGAGCGGACTTCATGAGGACACAATGCGGGGAGAGTCTCCGATACGCGGCTTTTATGCGGAGACAATCGGCCGCGAAAAGTACGGCTAGACTGCGGCTTTGTTCGGCCCATCAGACAGATTCATTAAAACTTGCGGACGGACATATAAACACGGGATGATCGAGGCCGCGTCTCTCTCTCTCTCTCTCTCTCTCATTCTGTATATGTGTGTGTGTGTAGAGGTGGATTAGGGTCGGGCCAACGCAGCCGCGAGACCGATGTAATCGTGCGGCTATTCCGACGCCTGCGGCCGACGCCAGCCGTGATTGAAGCTTATTTCCCGAATAAGCAAGTAATCCTTTTATTCGAGCTTCGACGCTCACCGGAGAGCTTTTTACTTGCGGTGATTACTTTTTTTTTTTGCTCGCGGCTCCGGAGCAATGGGCTGTCGATAATTAGAGTTTAGTGTTTTTCTCCGCGATTTAACAATCTCCATTTGACTGGGAAATGAAATATTTTTATTGGGTAGTGGATTTAAGTGGGAGCTTTTTTAACCGAATTTGATAAAAGTCATCTCGGTAGAGAATAATTTGTCAACTGTATTCAAATAAAAAATATTTAAGAAATCATTACATTTTTTATTATTAAAATGTAATGAAAAGTTAGTCCTTAATAAAATGAGTCGATAAACGCATCGAAACTGCCGCTATATTTTTTTATGAAACTGTAAAATTGCCCTAAAAAAATGCACGCAGTTAAAAAACAATAAAGCCAAAGTCAATCTCTGACGAAAGTAATAAATTTCTAACGAAAAGGGTCGGAATACTTTTTAGGTTAACTCACCCTGCACATAATAAAATAAAAGTAGGTTGCGTTTGTTTCACTGCTAAACAGATAGCCGTATTTAGCGAAAAACTACAAAACCAAATAACTACCTTTTTACAACTACTGCGGCCAGACCGTGACCTAAAATTATTCGATTTACTAATTCCATGCGTTTTCGAAGAAAAACCACTGTTATTTTCCCGGATGTCCCGTTGCCGTCGGTCCGAAAGATTAGTAAATAAAGTACGTAATTCCGGAAAACCAGTTTGTCTCGTTAAATTTCTCGTTCGAATAATTTTGACTTGAATTTTTATATCCCCTCCGAGTTTATCGAGCATAAATTTAACATGCTAATGCACTAAATCCTTCGTGCAAAATGAAAAATACTGCAAGTGACACTAAGGGAACGGTTGGAACAGTGACAAAATGATACCGCCAAGCCAATACCGAAATGTATGCCGAAAGCGCGGCGCAAGATACCGAGCAAATGATGCAACATTTATTACCACGAAACTTCAAAAGTCCCTTATCAATTTTCGTACGTCCAATAAGCCGTAAAAATAGATAAACAAAAGCCCACTCGAGTATACTCGGACATTCGTCGCGTCGACACTCGTCGCACTGTTATGATTATTCTGACTCATTGTTATCGAGGCACCCGTTTATCTGTAGCATTCGAACGTTAATCCCATCAGCCGATTTCACCTGGCAAAACTCCGCTACCTCTTTCCAGCTTCGCGAAAAAAAAAAAGGCGTCTTACATAACTCGTTACACAGACATCCCCGCGCTCCCGCGTTGAATTCGCGAATCGGCGCATTATTTTCCCATCGAACAAACAAGTCGACAGATCGCCGGTGAATTGCGCATCTCGCTCAATTAAAGCCACCAATTACGGAGACATCTGGCTTCGGAATCCAACAACTGTACGCGGCTGCGAAAAAAAGGCAGAGAGCGAGAGAGAGAGGGGGGGAAGGGGGGAACCGGTATGCCGTGCGTAGGAAACATTCCCGAGAGATCATAACGGCAGCGTTTTCCGCGCGCGAGCACACGCGGAAGTTATGTAAATGAACACGTAACGCTGGATGCGAATCGAGGCAGGTGGAATATACATCCAAGCCCCGCGCGCGCGCGGCGCGATGCCGTTTACTGCAACTTACGTCAGCGGAGCGTAAGAGGGCAGCAGCTATACAGCGCGGAGAAGGCAGCCTTTCCGCGGAAAGGTTTGTTTGGGTTTCGCCTGTATACTGCCTGCCGCTGCCGCTGGCTGCTTTCTCGAACGATTATTCGTCATGCTGTTACGTTAGTTATCGAATGTACGCGCTTAAGTGTACACCGCCCGAGCGAATTCGAAAGTTGATAAGCAGGTACGGCTCGATTGTTGGATCGCTTTTAATGCGAGCTAATTTTAGGCTCGACGCGGAAATTATATTGAATTTTTAGCCGAGGTGTAGGCGATAAGTCGATGGTTGGTATTATGGTTTTATTGTTCGACGCGGCGCGTTTATTCGCTTTGTGCGAAGAAGCGGAAAATTCAAATTTTTCGTTAATTTTCGATTAATATTAATTATTTACTCGTTGGAAGTGACGTCTGTATTTACCGGTAGTTTTTGCTCTTTGAACGATAATAATTGTCGATTCGTATCATTCGTTCAACTTTTTTAGGTTCGATTTGACAGTGTGATAAGAAAGCAATTTATTTGGAGCAGAAATAGATCAATTTGTATCTAAATTAGATAAGTAATTACCTCATCCTTATTTCAATTTCACCACTGAATACCGAATCGTAATTAAATTAAAAAAAAAAAAAAAAAACGCCTCACCTACTTTAATTTTTGAAACCAGAATTACTCAATTATTACTCCGCCGATTATGAGGTTTATACCTCGCCCCGTAATTCATCACGCCTTTTCAAAAACCGAATTACACAACGCCGTCTACTTTGCACCGTAATATAAGACGATTCGCGCGTGCTTTATCAAGCCGTCGCAATATTGATTTTCTCTTTCGCACCTCCAGTAAAAGCCAAATTCAAAATGTGTCTGGACACTTAAGTCAAGTGCTAAAAGGAATTTTCTCGGCTTGCGAACGAATCGTCAAAGGCTGTGCGCGGAACAGCGAACCGAAGGCAAAAATGTTCGCCGCCATGGTGCTGCACAAGCGCAGCAGCAACCAGCACAACAACAACAACAACAACAACTCGACGGCCGCCAACGCCGCCAACGTAACCAACAACAATCACATCAACAACAACGTGAACAACCGGCAGATCAGCATGAAGGCAGCGGTAAGTTTCAGTCTCTCCGTACCGAGGTTTGTCTTTCCTCGCGCTAAATCAATTACAATTACTCGCGAGCGAGCCTCGTAACTAGATTGAACTCTCGCAGGCTCTTTCCCCCGAAGAAAAACCCAAACACAGAGGGAGAGCCCTCGGAAATTCGACGGTAAACTCCGGCAAAACCGGGGCGGGGGGATACCCGCTGCTCCAGATTGTTAATCAAGTGTTAGATGGATTCTCGGAGCTCATATTTGAACGATTTCGACACAGAGAGGCGGCCGCTCCCCACCCGCCGGGCTCTAAATACACAGCTGGAAGTAACGAAGTATGACACTGATTTTCCGAGCCGTGAATAATGGTCTAATGGCGTCGTCGCGCCCTCTCGTCTTGCGTCGAGGTCCTTCAATTTCAGAGAGAGAGAGAGAGAACGGAGGGAACGAGAGTTCAATCAGAGCTCGCTATTAAAATTTCGTTTACGTCGGATCATTGCCAATTTTCCTCGGCGTTATTCGCTGATTTTAGTTTCGTCCGACTGAGCCATTAATATGTATGCTTCATTAGGGCGCTTCGCGTGTACGGCCGGCAAATTCGTTCGCGGTCTCGAGCTTTTATCTTGTATGCTGTTTCTCGAAACGAAGTGATTCGCTATTTTTGAAATTATTCCGACGGAAGATTGGTGAATCGCGTAACTATCGAGGTTGTAAATTTGTAAGAAATTTTTAAGAAATTAAAGCTTGAGCGTTTTTTTGCAATAATTTTAAAGTCGGAGTAATTAGCTTGCAAGCTTTTTAAATTTTCCTGAATTAAGAGAAGAAAATTCGTAAAGTTAAAATATATTTCACGTACTTCTTTTCTACGTAATTTGTAAACTCGAGAATTTTAAATGAAAACTCTCTTTAAAATTAAGAAAATGTTTGAAAAAAAGAACGCATCCTCTCATCATTTCTTAAAATTACAGAAAACACTCAAACGACACCCAAACCAACATTCAAACTGGCCTGCCTCGATCCCGCCGCGTTCATTAATGAATTTCTCAAACCTTTCTTTGTCCACCTGCATTCGCGCAATAAAACAAGTCCCCCGGCGTCGGTCGACTTCGCTCCTCGCCTCCTCCTAAACGCGCTAATCAATCAAGCAAAGTGACTGCAGCCCCGCGCGCAGAACGAAACAATGCGGCCCCCGGCAAGATAAGGCCTGCGGAGAGCGACGGCGACGGCAGCGGATCGTCTCCGGTGCCAAGACCCGCCCCCCTGCATAAATCGCGCAGGAATACTTTGCGTTATCTAAATTATTCCAGGATCGAGCCGTCGGCGTCGCCTGCGAAAGGAGACGGCTGTATATAGACTCTCTCTCTCGCTCACGTGACTGTGTATAAGCGCCGGAGCTTGGCTTAGAATTCGGATAAGCCGCGTATCGACGCAAACATTTCGCGCGCGGAAAGAGAGAGAGAGAGAGTGAGGGAGAGATGCATGCAAATGAAGCAGCCGGATTAAGGTCCTTTGTGCAAGGAATTGCACCTGACGTCGGCAATTTACAACTAGATTAAACCGCCAAAGTCGCCGGATCAATTTTCGAATTTTAGTCCCTTGATTGCTGCAGTTTCAGCGCAACTCCAGCGGTAATCACATTCTTTTGAGCGGATTCATCGAGTTGTTGTGGAGTTTTGCCGGGGCCTGCATAAGTCGCGTTTCCGAGCGTTGATTGAATTCTTGTTTTATTTGCTTTTGCCGAAAACGCGTTTTGGGGGCGTCGAGGGGTCGTTTTATTCGGTTGCTGTGTTTGCGGATAAATTGTTCGAATTGCTTGAAAAATAGAGTAAAAAAACAATGTTTGATTTAAATCAATATTGATCAGAAATGGGATATTTCTTATAAAATATCCTCAAATAATATTACACTGAGAGAAGAGATATAATAAAAATTACATATTTGTAATAGTCTAGGAAAGCTACCACATACCATCAAAACCCAGCCAATTACTATTTTTTAGTTATTACGAAATTTTACTATACTGTTTTGTAAATTTTCCTATATTTTCAGTAACATTCCTTAAAAAGTATGGTCATTTTTTTGGTTTTGACAGTCTGTGGTGATCTTAATAGACAGTATGGTAATTTTTATTGAACTTGTCTCACAGTGTAGTGAAATTACGTTTCAGTTCATCAAGTAAATTTCCAATCAAGTTAATGCATTTTACAAAACTCTTATAATTTATAAAACCTGCAAAAGCAACATCTGCAGTTAGTCATTCGCAGTTCTATATACACCTGCTAATATTTTTTAAAAGCTCCTCTTTGCCGCTAGTCGTAAAACGAACAGATGTATGATAATTTAAAAAAAAAAAAGGGATATTAACCGTTAACCGTCTTCCGGCGGCAATAAAAAAGCATAAAACCGACCGTAAAATGACGATCGTTAGACTCCAGAATCCATTTTCAAGTTTTCACTTCTAATGATTAAAAAATGCTAGCCTAAGTGTGCATTAACGCGAGTACACTTAGCTCGTACCCGTTTTTCACGAACGCTTTGCGAACGTTTCGCAACGCGAGGCATGATAAAGTCGTTAGAAACAACGTTGCCAATAAATTATCGACCTTGATCAAAACTCGCTCGCAACTCCGAGCTTACCTTCTTGTAAAAGCGCGTTCGATCACCTTTTTAACCCGTAATATATAAGACTCTCGGAGACCGAGCGAGCGGCGAACTTTGAAAATGTAAGCCAATATTCTCCCCGCGAAAAAGTTCGAAAAACGGCCCCGTCTAATTGAAAATGCCGACTCGTCGCGTCTGTCACCTGTGGTGGAGACTGAAATATTTTCCTCGTCTGCCCGGCTTGTATTTAACCTTCCGGGAAGAAACTTTTTCGCGATGACGAGGCGGCGGCGGCGGCGGCGGCGTGACTCCTTTTTCAAAGTTTTTTTCACTTTTGCGTATTTTAAGCAGGCCTGATTTCTTTCTCCGAGCTCGTGCCTCGTTTCCACAAGTTCGCAGTGCCCCCCCGAGTCTCTCCGTACTGGCTGCGCCTCGCGCATACCTAACTAGTCTCTCTCTCTCTCTCTCTCTCTCTCTCTCTCTCTCTCGCAAAAGTATGCGACCAACGCGCGCGCGCGCGCGCACCGCGATATTGTTTCATCAAATACGCATTAGCCGGGCTAATTGTGCGACGTGCCATCGGCGGGAGATAATTAGCGGGCAGCTCTCGCAATCAGGCGAGCGGCCGGAATTATTTGCCAAAAATCGGCCGATACTCGGCGAGGCGGGACCCGAACGAGTAAACAAGGAAAAATTAATTGCCGAGCCGGGCTTGTTTGCGTTTTAGAGAGCGGTTCGCCTCCGGCGCAATTATGCGAATCGCCGCGGTAAATTTCAATGATGAGAAATATAAAAGCTCCCGGAGGTTAATAATTGCGAGAATTTCATTTCCGGCCGCGTGCTTTCGCGCTGTTTTAACGCGGAATGATGTACTTTTTCAGCGCTGGATTTGCATTTTTAGAGTTATTTCGGGTAAATGGGCAAACGCGCGGAAATTATATGAGCTTCTTAAATTAAAGCGGGTTTTTATTTTTGTCAAAATATCATCTTTGGGTTCAATATTTGACTTCGATTTTGAACGGATCGATGATTGAAAAAAATGTTGACTGCGTACTTTTGAAAGTGAATGTTTCACCCAATGCTAGTTGTATTTCATGAAGAAACTTGAGTAATCAAAAGCTACGAATCCGTTGAGTGTTTAATGTATGCATATTTTATAAATTATAAAAGTCTAGAAAAAAGGTTGTTTTACTTGAAAGCAAGATGAGCTTGTTTTATTTGAAAAATAAATTTAGACTTGCTTAACGTGAACTCCAGGATTTTTTCGCTAAAAAAGTAGTTGAATTATTCAAAGTGTAAAATCACATTCCGGGAACCTTCTAAAAAGTTATAAAATATATCTCTTCTTAAAATGCATGTTTATATTTTCGAAATCTGTACAGTATGTAACTTTACTCTGAGATTGCATAATAATCTTTCTAAATGAATTCTAAATTGACCGTCTGTAGTTCGGAACATTTTTCTAGTACTTTTTCCGAACACGACCAAGTTTAATAAAAAATTCAAATTCAGCAGTCCTCCGGTACAAGTATAAAGCTCAATCACGCGTAAATTAAACTTGTAATTGCTACAAGAAACCATTTTAAGCGGTATGACTTGCTAAAAATCGGACTTGTTATATTAAAATTAACCAGCATCTGTTATCAATACAACTTTATTTCTACGCGCGGCACCTCAAATATAAAAAAAGAAATTTCAACTTTCGCTCCGCCAAAGCCAAAAAAGAAACTTACGACCCGAAAAATCTACTTTTCAAATCCTAAAACCAGGATCTAAAACTAATCGAGCGACCTTCTTACTCTCCTTTCCCAAGCCAAATTATTCTCGCAAGCTAACCCAATTACTCGCAAACGAGCGCTGATCGTTTTCCAAGCCCATGTACAGGTGCCCAGGTAAGCACGCCCTTCCCAGAGTTAACCAAACGCCGCGGCTCGTCGAGACGGCGATATATCCAAGATCGATTCCGTGCCGCGCAATCGGCGCAGTCCGAGAACAATTAGCCATCCCCCGCGGAGGTGCCGCCGTCGCGAAACGACCTCGCATTGCACGGCTCCGTTAATGCATCTCTCGCGGTATTTCCCGCGAGGCCGAGGCGCGCGCAGCTGCCGACCGGAACTTCCTGAGAAGCAGTGCTCCGAGGGGACGAACTTGCCTTGGTGTAGTAGAGTCGACGAGAGCGAGCGAAGAAAAAAAAAAGAAGATCGAGCGGAATTAAAATTATGCTCGGCTGGAGAGCGCGAATCTGGCTTGGGAAATTGAGCGACACCGTTTGTTAAGTTTAGCATTAGCTTTGCATACCGGGAAAATATTGTTGGAAGAATGCGAAGATTGTCTTGTATAACTTGTTTTTCAAGAGAGTTTTTTTTTTTTTTTCGTTAATTTAGCTCGCGAGATTCTATCTGAAATATTTACATTCAGACGTAGAGTATTTTTCAGCCGTTATTCTTCAACAAAATTGAAACGAACCGTTCCTCGAAGGTTGACTTAACCCACTTTGATTAACCCAGTTATCTTATAAACAATGAATTTGAATGGCGGATAAAATAAGTATATCCGACGTATTAAAAAACGAACGGCTTATAATTAGAAACATCTTCGCGAATCCAATTAGCAATGATCTAATGAGCGGCGAAGCTGAGAGAAGAAAAAAACGAAAAGCGCGTATGAAAATTCAAGCAGACCTTCGCGCATCTGTTATGTTGTGACTTAGCGTT
The DNA here is from genome assembly GCA_035047165.1 of Ormyrus rosae. Taxonomy (NCBI): domain Eukaryota; kingdom Metazoa; phylum Arthropoda; class Insecta; order Hymenoptera; family Ormyridae; genus Ormyrus; species Ormyrus rosae. The sequence goes on along the minus strand of JAWWML010000052.1, from coordinate 2,486,161 downwards.
TCAAAGTCTCGAGACTGACGGACGCTACATCGGATGCAGCAGCGGAGCGTCCCAAGAAAAACACAAAGTGTGTAAACTTTACGTAAAAGCTTGGCTCTCGTGTCGGATCTTATTTTTAAACGGCGCAATATAAAGTTCACACACATCTCGCGAATGAAGCCGAATTCTGCGCCTCGAAGCGAGTCACTCTTCGTCCTTCGCCGTTACTCCGTTACAGCGACTCTGGCGCTTTCAGGAAAACGGACGCGCGAAGCGCTCTTGAGTCACCGCGGTGTGGGTTGCGTTTGAAATTTTTGCGCGCGCAATTGACGGGACACGTCAGTGCGACGAGAGTGACGACGAGCCGCGGGATTGCGCGTTACGACTTTGATGAAACAGAGTAATTTCGCAATGATTCGGCCAACGTATCATTTCGGCGCGAAGGACGATTTTACTCTTTGTGCTCGGAGCGGATGATGGGCGCCGCTCGCCGCGGGCTTGGGACGATGTTTGTTAACGCGAGTAACCGGAATGTTATTGCGTTTAATCGACGAACGTTTATGCGAGTCGTGGGATAATTCGGTTTAACCGTAAGAAATTATGGAAAATTCTTCCTGTTGCGTTGATTGGAGCAATTAGTTAATAAATTGTAAGTTACTTAGATCACTAATTCCGATTCGATGAATCCGTTATCAATTCACGTATTTCAAATACATTTTAAAATTGTAAAATACAGAGTAAATCATTGAATTTACTGAATTTGAAAAATTATTTTATGTACCAATATCCAACATAAATTGTCATTCGTTCGAATTAATGACACATACAAGCTATTTATCTAATCGTTATTTAGCATAATTATCTAATTATAAATCTTCCTTATGTTGCAGGTGAGTTACAGAAATTATTACTTCACTAGATTCTCCTCGCCACGTAAGTTCAAAAGCAATTAATCTTGCGCTTATTTATGGGAACTTAAATCCACGAAGACCTACTTTACCCCGCGTAAACCGTAAATTACGCTCATTAAAATTTAGAGTACCCCAAGTATTACTAAAATCTGAAAGCGATTCCTCCATTAATTGCATAAATGCAGCCCGAGTTTTTTATTTTACCGGACGCAGCTCCTCGGAACTAGAAAGTTCCATATTGAAATCCAGCCAAACATAAACAACACCTACTTACGAACTGAAGCTGCAATAAAAGAAAGGAGCGGGCATATCTTTCTCTCTCTCTCTCCGTTTAAACGTCCAGGAATCGTAGCAGCCCGGCGGCATTGAGTTGCACGCCGAGAGCCGCGGAGGCGCAGAAGCGAGGATTTCCGTCGATGGCGGAAGGGCCTCCCTGCGCCTCGACGCCTCTGAAAAGAATTTCTCGTACGTCGGCATGAAAATTCCTTGCGTCGTGCGCTTTTAAAAAATTGGTATGCGCTCGGCGCGTGCAACTTTGCTCGCACGGACTCGGGCTTTTTATTCGGATCCTTCCCCCCTTTTTTTTTTCTTTTTTGACCCCCGACTCTGTCTCTTTCTCTCTCTCTTCCTCGGCGCGGCCAATATTTTCTGCGCCGACCCGTCTCTTATACTTTTTCTTATCCCTGTAAGGCTGCGCCGAAAAAAAATAAGGGGCGAGAAAAAAGACGCACCGATATATAGAACGGGTCGGAGGTTATAAAAACGATTTACTTTGCAGATATTGGCTGCGGAAATATTTTTAAGAGGACGCGTCAATGTTTCTGTTCAATTTTCTGCAAACCGATGCCGAGTAAAGAAATGAATCGCCGAGAGGAAATATATTCCTAGACGCGGAGAAGATGAAATTGAAATTTTTATAAAACTAGTTTTGAATTTCGGCCAAAGCTTTACTTGACAGTTCAAACATTTTCAGTGACTTCAATTTTTTAAAGTTTAATTACCCCGTAAAATCTACTCGATCGTTTATCTCTATCACTGAAAATCACCAACTGTTGTTTCGCGAAATTTCAATGCCGTCTCACTTGCAGAAAAGTCCCGCGTAATCCTCCAGGATTAATTTGTAAAACATCCAACTGTACATGAAATCGCCGGGATCAGGCGAGCTATCAAAACTCCCCCTCTTCTCTCTATACCAATGAGCGCCACTCAGCATCAGCTTGATCTCTCGATTACATTAAAATTCCGTTAAAAGAAGCTCATAAAATATTAAAAAGCCTCGAACGCGCGCTCACCTTTTAACCGACTCGACCTGCACCCTTACGATAAACCGCATACACCGCTAAATGTTTAAACCCCAATCTCCAGAAGTCGGAATAAATCTCCCACCGCGTCCGAGGAGCACGCGCCTCCCTCAATTAGGCTCTTTACATGCGCGCCGCCGCGAGAAATGCTCGGCCCGTAAAGAAAGGCGAGAGGCGCGCGTTAAGGGTATATATATATATACACGGCAACCCCGCCAAAAATCGACAACGGAGCCATTGCTATTCCGGCGCTCGTCCCGATGCGATCAAGTATTTACTAACGATCGGACGGGCCCGCGGTGTATCTCTTATTTATAAAGCCCCGGCTTTTCTTTCGGGAAGCTCCGCGCGCTCTCTCTCTCTCTCTCCGCAGACTCCCGTGGGCTTTTCCTCGAACGCCGCGCGTCGCTTCGAGAGGACGGACACACACACAGACACCGGGATCAGAGGCCCGCTGAATTATTAATCGCGCGCGCTCCCGAGCCTGCCGCGCCGTCAAAGTCGATGATTTTTCTTTGTTCCCCCGCGGACTGCTCCTTTGTGAAGACGCTGGTGACGGCTTGTTTGAGGCTCTCGAGCCTTGGGAGGTTGTTTACGCGAGATGACGCATCTGCATCGGAGGGTAAACTGTTACCGCGAGATGGTGAAAATTGATTGATAGCGAATCTGGACGTCGACGGCAATTGCGTACAATGTATAAAAGAAACATCACTTCTGATTTTAATTGAGTTGGTCACGTTCTGCCGATTGTATTCGCGTAGTTTCAACAATGTCACATTTATCGTATACTATCGCCCAGCGCCGAACGGTATCTGGACTGTTATAGTATAAGGTGAGTTCTTGCAGGACTACTCATTTCTCATTGATATATATAAGCCTCGGACTCGCGGAGATTAGCCTGAAAAAATTTCGAGAAGGTATTCCTTTATGGACAATGTATGAGTCAGAAAGCCGTAGGAATTGAAAGTACAAATCTACCAGGTACACACACTCGCCGCGCGAAGCAAGTTTCATAAATGTCTGACTCATCATTTAGCAAGCTTATGGCACGTGACCAAAAACAATATCATTTTTTGTAACCTACTCAACGTACACAAGCACACTCGCAAACTGTTTTTTTTTGTCCGCGCGCAAAAAGCAGATTTTCAAGACCTCAACTAATTGAAGAAGACGTTTGAGTCACGTACCGTTTTTCAAATTGATAGCAATTACGTTTGTAATGTCAACGTTTTTGTAGGACAAAGGGTGCCGCGCGCTTTCGTCCACGTTTATCTCGTGCGAATTGAAATTGTCGGCTCGAATGAAATTTCAACGTTTGCCCGACTCTGTATTTCAAAAATTCGATAACTAATCATGAAACTCCAAATGAACTGATTCAACTACCGGCGGGAGAAGCAAACTCATCGACGTCAAATATACAATTTGCTCTGCGATCGCCGATGCGATTCTCGTCCGAAGCTACTAGTTTCGGACGAATTTTAGAGTTAGTTATTGATTCTGTTTGAGTATCTTCCGGCAGAAACATCGAACCAATTTTGAGATTTACTATTTCAATTTCATTATGATGATCCTCCGAGAGCGAATAAATCAGCATAATATTCATCATCATACTCTGAATTGTAAATAGATACCTCATTACCCTTGTACACAAATTATAATTCAATTCGAAATTGTTAATTCCCCGATCCCGGCATCGACAAAGTAATAAATAACTCATTTCATCAGTCATATTCCGGTCGAAATAAATATTTATCACTCCCCGCCGCTTAGCATACACGATCCTACGATGACTTGACATGTATCAGAAGATATATATCCTGTCACCCGCACCTAATCGTCGGAAAAATAGCCTCGCAATCCCGGAGCTCTACATTCATAACCATTCCTCCATTTCCGTCTCTCTCGATTCGTCTCTCCGCGGAAAGTTTGCGAAATCAGGGTACGCGTATATACACGGCCCGGCGTATAATTACGTCCCACGGAGGGCACGTTCACGAAATCCCAGGTCCCCGCAGAGCCGAAACCGACTCGATCATTTTCCGAGCCTGGCTGTGCTGCCGCCGCGAAAACGCCCGTCAAAAGTCTCGGTCTCCGTCTCTCTCTCTCTCTCTCTCTCTCTTCCGTAAGTGGATTACACGCTGCGCTCAGCGCTAAAACTCCGTTGTTGCCGCGCGCCGCCGAGGCCGCGCATGCTCGTCGTCGTCGCCTTTCACTTTACCATATTATAGCGCGGAGACGCCGAGAGCTCCGCTCGAGCCGTGTGCGCGCTTGTGCAACGAGTGCTCCGCTGCCTGCAGTCTGCTTTCCTCTCCGATTTTACCTTAGCTAATCACGGGTAATCGCCGTCGTCGTCGTCGGCGAGGATGGCGACGAGGAATTCGGGAGGCGATGCAGGCATGCATGCATGCATGCAGCTCTCTCTCTCTCTCTCTCTCACTCGCGAAAGGTGGTCGTTTGAAATCGACGCTGCCAGAGAGCGAGAGATAGAAATTTTAGTGCAGCGCGCCGCAGCGAAATATATATAATACGTTTAATCTGAGTTTAATTGAGTACGGATTCGAGGCAAGAGGTTGAGAAAGTGTGATTTAATGGGCTGGGTTTTGTTTTAAATGGATTTTTAAAGGCACGATGTAAACGAGATTATAATTGGACGGCGCCGTGTTTGTTGCTTTTATTTAATTAATGAATCTAGAATATTAAATAGTTTTTAATTGAATTAAAACTACAGGCGACGCGGCAGGAATTGATGATTGCGATCGCATAATGAGATATATTTTTAGTTGCTTAATCGCCTCGTGCATTAAGCGCGGCAACGATTCCAAAACAAAATATTCCCACCTCCCGCTAAAATTTAGTATACTAAAAAGCCCAATTTTCCATACAAGTCGAAAAAAAGGAGAATAAATTAGAAGCACAGCAAAATTCCTTCACCTGGCTCTCTCTCTCTGTCTCTCTCTCCTGGTTTCACTCGTCGGCGGCGCGATGCACTCGCCGTTACAGCCCCGTCAATCTCGCAATCGATACTTTCCGCTCGATCCAGCCTGCAGCTTGGCATTAGCGTAAGCGCGTCCGGCGGACGACACCTGGTGCAGCAGCAGCGGCAACAGCAGCAGCAGCCATTGACCGCGGCGGAAGTTCCTTTTTGCCTATTTACACCGTGACCGAGCTGCAGGAATCGCGCGTGCTTGAGCTTTTTCTTTTTTCGAGAGAGAGAGAGATAGAGAATATTACGGAAGGCGCGGAGAATAGAGGACGAGCGAGTAGCGGTACATCGGCGCGGCGATAAAACGCCGAGCGCCGACGGATTTTGATAGATCGAACGTAATCGTCGGCTATGGGATACTGTAATGGACGCCTGCTGGTTCTACGCGGAGGAACTGCTAGCGGGGCCGAGTGTGCTAAGTTTTTGCGATTTCTGCGGATATTGGGCGTTTTTTTTTTCTTGGTCGGCATTGGAGATTGTAAGGAAGGTTTGGCTGGAGGTCTCGACGAATTATTTAGTGATCAGCGTATTAATTGGACGATGCAAATTTAACGGCATTACAAATTAAAAGAGGATACGGTTTTTTGGAGAAATTATCTTTAAGGCAGCTTATTTATTGGGTTCGTTCTATTTTCAAAGGTTTTGAATTGAAATATTCAGTATATGTCAAGACGTCAATATCAGCCGCAAGGAAGCCGCATTTTATAGTATTTACGTTTGCGATTGACGCTATCTGCGAAGGAAACGATATGAAAAAGAAAAAGTCTGAATTTCAGACTCTCAACGCTTTAATTTTTTAATATTCATCGCAGCTGCTCTTGCTGCTTGCAGTTGACAATGTAATATTGGAAATAGCTGACGCAACGACTTTTACAAATAAGATATCAGCGCGGACTCCCATTTTTCCGATAAACCGAAGCTTCTTTACGAACCGCTCGATTGCTGAAAGCAAAAAAGAGCTTCATAAAACCCGAAAACTCTGCGAAACAAAATCGAGCTCGCTCTCTCTCTCTCTCTCTCTCTCTCGCGTTAAAACATTGACTCTGCCACTCGCGGATTTAGTGCATCCTGCATCTCACCAGTAGCAGCAACAGCGACAGTAACACCGTCATCTATTACAGGCCAGCAAACAACTCGGCGTTTAGGCATCGGTCTCTGTCCCTGAACGCTATTCGGCCGTGGACGGCGTCGCTCTACGGTGTGTACGCGGAAACAATGGCGCATCGACAATGCCCGACACTTCCGGTTTTCAGGGAGCGTCTCTCTCTCTCTCTCTCTCGCTCGCTTTAGCCGGTGCTGCAGCTCTCCGCTCCTTTTGCACAGCCTATTAATTTTTTTCTTCCTTTCTTTTCGCCTCACGGTATCGAGGCGTAAAAAAGCCGGGCGTGTTCGACGACCTCGCCGGAATGCCTTCGCGCGCGAGGTTTCTACTGCCCCGATAAGCCCCCTGCTATCTTGTAAATAAAGCCGTGTGCGCGGCTCGGGATGACGGAGAGGAGAGCGAGAGCCGAGCCGAGCTTCTAAATACTGCGCCGCTTTGCCGGCTGCTTGTTGACGCCTTTATCTGATGCTGCGCAGTAGAAGCGGTGGAAAGTTTTTGGGATACGGAGGCTCGTTCCGGAGCGACTTTTTCTCGAAGAAAATTGGTATAACGATCGGTACGAGAATTGGAAAACATTTGTTTCGACGAGCGAGGCAGAAGCGCAAGTTGTAAATGGATTTAGAGCATGAACACTTGCGTAAATGTAGTAAATTAAAAAGAGGATGCGCATATGGGAACCGTGGTATTTGGCTCTCTTATTTAATTTATTACATTAATTAGAAGCATCCTTAGACGCAGAAGAGAAAACTGCAGGCGTTTATATACACTTAATCAAGGGAACTGCAGCTCGAGCGATCCGCGAATGTTTATAGGTCGAACGCTTTGGCAAATATAAATATCTCTCGTTATCGCGCTACTTAAATAAAAAAAAGAAACACCGCTTAACGAGCCCAAAATCCAGAAAAGTTCGAACGCAGGCTCAAAATGCATTGTCAGTCCCTCGTGAAATCCACGGCGCAGCCGGAGAGCGCGAACCCCGACGCGCGGCATAAAACGGCTCGGCGCTCGGTGCGGTAGCATGGAGGAAAAACGAAATCGGCGTATCGGCCGCTCGGCTCCAGAATACCAAGTCTCCCTTCCCCCCTCTCTCTCTCTCTCTCTCTGGTCAAGAAAAAAAGCGAGCCTCGAAACAAGAAGAAGCGTATATACGGAGCCCGAGAGAGCAAGGATCCTCGGCCAGGCGATCATCGGCTCGCTCACAAAAAGACAGACGTTCTCCGTTCCCCCCTCCACTCCCCGGGCCCAGGTGTGGGTACGATGACGTCGCGCGGCTCTCTCTCTCTCTCTCTCTCTCTCTCTCCGCAACTCCCGCGCCTTTCTTCGCGCGGCTCGCTGCTCGCCGTGCCCACAGCCGCGTGTCAGTTTGCGTCCCGCCGCGAGTGCGTGACCACCGAGGAGAGTGCCGCAGTGCGTCCGGAGGAGTAGTGAGCCTCGAGTTTCTCCCGTTCTTTAGTTTTTTTTTTTTCTCTCTCTCGACCTCCTCGGTTTTTTTCTGCCAACTTTACAGCTGTGTGCTTCAAAAAAAAAACTTGTGTGTGCGAGAGCCGAGCGGCCGAGCGTCTCTTTGAGCAAAGTGCGTATACACGTAAGATTTTAAAGGAGGAGGCGACGCCGACGAGGGGAGAAACGCGATGGAGGAGGATGCGACGGAGAATTTATGGTAGTGGAGCGAGTAGCGGGCTTTACGTAATTGAGCAAGGCGGCCGACGACGTATTTTACGGGGAGCCATTATGCGAGAGGGAATGAGAAAAATTCATTTTCCGCGGCGGCTCGATTGTGCGGCTGCTGCCGCGCGATGAATGGAGGAAGTGCATCGCTTTGGCTGTTCTTTTTTTCTCTACGCGGTCGTAAGATTGCGCAAAATCGAAATGCGCTGCCGGCGGATTGTGAAATCGCGCGGCCGATAAAAGCGTTGTCGGTCGAGAAGGAAAAACCTTTGGAAAATTGGTCTAATTGCTCGGGAGGCGATTAACGTCGCGATTTTTTAGCAAGCAGCCGATTATTAGCCGGGGTGGACGAAGTTTTCTCGAGGAGTAAAAAAAGAAATGAAATTAACGCGCGGACGAGGGGAAATCAGATCGCGAAATGACAAGATAATGTGTCCGCGGTAGCTGCGTATTAAGTTTTTCCTGTCCCGCGGCTACTTTTCTTAGAAACTTTGGCTTCCTTGACGATTAAGTTCTAACGCTCATATTGCTAGATTGAGGAAAGTATAATGCTTTCTAAGTGAAAATTTAAACAGTGACTTGCATGCTTCAGAGGGCAGCCTCTTATTATTCGCCGCGAAATAAAATTAAAGATTCTAATTTCTAGAGCACAAGTCGATTTACAAGTTGTGTGTTGCCTCGAAAACGGAATTATTCGATATTTCGACAAGCACCACTTTCCCGCAGACGTGCAATGCTAAATTATTGCAACGGCATTATCGCCGTGTCCCTCTCTCGTTATTTATGCGATTATCAAAATATTTTTCGAGCTTTTTTCTGGAATTGCAAAACATTTTAATGAGCGCGCGGCGCGTTGCGACAGGCTTTTAATGATACAAAATATTATGTGTAACGCAGATTACTCCGCATAATTAGCTTTTTCATTACACCTCCGAGCTGTACACGTTTTGAAATTTAGTCGCCTTTTATACATTTCGAAAGGCCGAGAGTCGCGACGTAAAAATCAGCATGCGCAGCTAAGTAAAAGACTTCTTTTAACCCATAAATATGTTCGAGCCGGAGTTTACGACTCGGTCTGCACGTTGACGTGCATCTTTCGCTAGTTTATAACTGGCGACTTTGTTTACTCCTGACATCATTCCTCCGTCGTTAAAAATTTTTATCGACTCGGGTAAAGCTCGATTCGGAACGAGGAGGAGACACCCGGATTACGGTACTCTCGAGATCTAAATTTCAATGGAATTTCACGGCAACCGTCGCGCCGATATTTATTGGCAAATTAATGTACTTCTCTCCCCGGCTTTTCAGCACGGTTTCGATCTAAATATTCAAAGCAAAAAGAGAACGTCGTCCACGTCGGGGCGACTGTCGTAAAACGACCAAACGACTTTCGAAGTCGCACTTCGAGTTCAATTTTTCCGATAATTAGAAAGTAGAACTGCCGCCGATCGAACAAAATCAACTTCGTTGAACGGCCGAGTCGCCAAAATCGAGTCGAAAACCTGCGGTGAAGAGGGGCTCCCCCCCCCCCCTCCCGGCAATTAAATCTTACAGCAGCTTTATATAACCCAATCGTGAAAACAAGCGTTCCCAGCGGTCGCCGACAATGCCTCCCGTTGAAAGGCTCGAAAAAGCCCGCCTCGAAAACGGGCTAGACAAAAGAGAGCTCGGTAAAAAGTAAGCTAGTGTGTTTTCGGGCACGGTAGGCCAAGTATCTCTCTCTCTCTCTCTCTCTCTCTCTCGCGGGCGCTGCCGGCGGATTATGTAGAGCATAAAGCGGCCGGTTAGCCTCGCACGCACGACGAGCGCCAAAGGTAGACGAGGAGAAGCCGATCCGCGGCTCTGCGCTCGGTAATCATCTTACGACGTCGGAGGCGCACCAGGCGATCGTCTCTCTCTCTCTCGAGTGCAGCGTGTGCTCGATTTTCACTCGGACGCTATACACTAACACACCCGAAATAGAAATCGATCGATTCGGGAGGGTTTCGCATCCGTTTGCAGCGGGTTTTCCGCGATTTTTAAGGAGGTTGGTTAAGCAGCGTTTTAGTAAGTTTAATTCTACCAGTTGTTCAAGCAAAATCAACCTCGCGGTATTCCGTCATTATAATCAAACAATTTACGACTGGCTTCGAAGAGCGTCGGTCAACATTTACTCTCGAGCCAACAAAAGAAAAAGAAAAAAAAATCCCGCAAAACTTCGCTTCGCCAATCGAGTTCGATAGTCAAAACAAAATATCGAGTGCCAGAACAAACACACTCGGCGCGTCAGTTTACCCGACACACCTCGAAAGGAACGACGCGCCGAATTTCCTCTTTTTACGACTTCGACCGGCTTCCTCGCCTCGGCTCCGCTCTTTTTTTTTTCCGCGTCTTCCTTTTTCCGCGCGCGAGAGCGCCGGAAAAGAGGCGGACTTTCTTTTCGAGCGAGCGGGAGAATATCCTTTTTTTCGCGCTGCGGCGTCGTTCGGTTTGTTTTCGCCGCTCGATTTAACTGCGTCGCGACCGAGAGCTCGCCGGGGAATATTAGCCACTTTCACGAACGAAACGCGCGTTCGCGCCCGGGATAAAAAAAAAAAGTATCGGCTTAGGAAAATCCAGGTCGCGCCCGATAATATTTTCGAGCGAGTCTCGCGTGTTTTTACAGCCGGTGAAATCGGCGCCGACCGCAGAGAGAGATATCGGGCGCGTCAAATTTTTTGACACTGTTTGCTTTATAAACTCCCGTGGAATGCGAGACTAGATTTGCATTTAAATCGCGCGCTCGCGGAGATGTTTCAGGCAGATACACGCGCGCGCCGCGCGCGAGAGAGTTCGGACTTCGAGCGGTTCGAAAAACGTCCCGGCCTTAGCTTCGATCGAGCCGCGATGAAACGATTTTACGGTAAATTTACAAACGCGACGCGTCGCGCTCGGGCACAGTGAAAGTCGTCCGCGCTTTATCCGAGCGGACGAAATTACGGAATTACCGCGCCGTATTTCGCGCCGCTCATTACGGAATAATTGAATCCCGCGCGTACGAGTCTCCTCTGAACGGCGCAGCTTTAAAAAAAAAAAAAGAAAGAAAAAATGCTGCGGCCGCTACTCCGCGCGCATCTCGCGACTGCACGCGGATTTCGAGCCGAGTCACTTTCACCGAACCCGCCGCGGAGAGAAAGAAACGCCGCGCGGGGTTACATAAATTAGACGCTCGTTCGCGGATCCACGAAGAGAGAGAGAGAGAAGGGGGGGGGGAGAAAAAATCCTCCCGCTCGGAGAGCTGATTTACGAGACGGCCGATCCTCTGGAAATCGCGGCTTTGTTTTCTCGAAAAAGAGAGCGCTCCCCGAGCGAGAATCGGCGACAGCTGGCGGGACTCCAATTTTCCCGTGCGCAGGCGCAGGTGTCCGCGCGAACGTGCCTTGTTTTTCGAAGCGCGAGCCGTAAATTCGGAGCTCTTTTCCTCGGCTCGCGAGGATTTTTATAAGCGCTGCATGCGGCGCGGTTGTCCGCGCGGCGATTCTAACGCCTTTTTCAGGTTCAAGGCTGCTTTTGCGCCGCGCCGCGGAGATACGAACGCTTTTTCGGTTGTTAAGGACAAGTCTGGTTTTCTCCGGCGTCGGAGCCGGCGGGGAAAAAGTAGGGCGAAAATTGCTGGAAAAAATTGCGTTTACGTTTGCAGTTGCCCGGGAGGATTTGAAAGTCGGCTGGAGTTTTTTTTTAATAAAATTTTCATATTACCGATAAAATGGGCGGAGATCGTAAAACGCGAAAGCGTTATTGAAATTCTATACTTTTATATCGAATATTAAATATGTATCGGCTTGAAAAGTTTATTGAAAAGCATTAAAGCGAGATCCTTGAAACGCGATTAAATTATTTGGAATATTTCAAGAACGATTTCATTCATTTTTTTGATTAATTTATATTACCTATAATAAATTTCCTTTTTCTCGTAAGTACAAATGCCACACAAAGCGGACTACGCGGACATTATATAGTAATTGTAACAATTCTCGTTTGAATCGTCGCAATTACACGTAGAAACCTCGACAAAACTTTCGTATTTGCGCGTAATTCCATTGTTTAAATCCGACACAATAAACTTTCAATAAACAAAACTTCCACCGCGGCGATTAACCATAATCGCGTTAACTCGCCGTAATAAACCTATACATCCAGAAAAAAAAAAAAAAAAACAAAGCATTCAATTTCCCACGTAGACACATCCGGCAAAAAGCCAAAGGCAAACTTAAAACCTTCCCGATAATTCGATTCGCCGCCTTCGAAACGCGTAAGAAACGAGCCTCGCTTCCTTTTTGCCGCGCGTCCGATAAAGTCCCGTCCCGCGTTTTTGTCGCGATCTCCCGCGGCGGCGGAAACCGCCGGCTTTTTCGCACGGAAAAGAAACCCGCCGCGCACCGACGCAAAAACGCGCGCAAAATTCGCTCGCGGCTTTCATATACATCTGCGAGCCTGGCGAGCGTAATGCCGACGACAATGAAGTAGGATATCCATTTTTCCTGAGGCGCGCGCGGGCCATTGTCGCGCTTAACGAGCCCCGCGCGCGGTGCTCCGCCGCTTTGCCTAATTGTCGCGCGAGCGCCTTTTCCACGCGGGGAAAACTCCTCGCGCGCGGCTGCTTTCTTCTCTCCCGCCTGCCGCGTGCGACAGTGTTTGTCCTTTTTTTTGGGGCGGCCGCATCGATTAATCAAGGCCGGGCTTTTTGCGCACTTTCACCCCGGGGGATCGCCGTTAGGAGGAAATCGTGAGAGCACGAGAGCGGATTCCGTTATCGGGCCGAGCGCGCGCGTCGGCCGGTGTGTTTCGCGTTTATGTACGTTCCCATTTCGCGCGTGTTTTATGATTGCGAGACGGTGTCGCCTGCGAGTGCTCTGGGTTAAACGATATTTTTTATTTCGAGAGAGGCACCTTTTCTATTTCGACTGTGGAGAATCTGGCGTTTTCGAGGGTCTGTTATCAAGTATGTGAAGGAAGTCACGTTCGTCCGGCTCTAAGAAAAACCCGTGTTTGTTTAGAGTATTGCACATCCCGAAGTCGCGACCCATCCGTGACCCGAACACGTGAGACTCTCCTCGTAGGTAGAATTTGAAAGCTAAGCATTATATACAGATTTAATTAGAAAAAAAATAAGAGATTTCTTCAAGATTTTATCTATTTTATCTTCGCGTATAAAGACTGATCGTTTCGCGTTACGAAATAAAATCCCCCTGCTAACAAAACGTCGGGTAATAAATGATTAAATAATGTATCGGCAATCGTTCAATTTCGCAAAGAAATAACTTTTTTTTAAAAGAAAAATGCATTCAAGTGTCATTCTCTTGTGGGAACGACACGCACATAACAGTCGCTCAGTTATTTTAAAAACAATTACCATCAGGAAGGTACACGAGACAGACCTAAAACTTGTCCGAAAACTTGAATGAAACTTCATTAAAAGCATTATATTCGGTCGCGGTAACGGTACTCCTCCGGCGGGCCGCTCGAAAGGAATCGTTGGCCAATCGTAACAGGATCCGGCCAACATTCCATCGGCCTCCTTCAATGACAAAACGCTCCTGAAAATTTTCCCGGCGATTTAAATCGTCGCCCGAACTCCCATTAAGTTCCCGGCGCAAAAAGGTTATCGGGGGCAAAAGCGGCTTGTCGGGCACGCGAGATATCCCGCGTCGGTCGCTTTCGGCCGGCGGAGCCAATATATTTCACGGCCCATTCGGCTCTAATAATCGAGCGCGCGCCGACGTTGATTAGCTTTCCGAAGCTCTCGAGCTTGGAAAAGGCTCTCTCTCTCTCTCCGCTGCGCGCGCAGCCTAATAAAGCCGCGTGTCTTTCGATATATCCGCCTACGCGGCTCGATTAACAATCGCCGATCGCTTCCAGCGCGCTGCACGGCTCTTTGTTCGACGGGGTCTCTCTCTCTCTCTCTCTCTCTCTCTTGCATTTGCATTCGGAGAAAAAGGATAATGCGGCCCGCGCGCATGCGCACAAAGAACTGCTGCCGCCGCCGCCGCTGCAGTTCACCGCCGGCACGTGCTCTTTTCAAAAGGCCGTGTTTGCTCTCTCTCTCTCTCTCTCTCTCGAGCTTCCTTTTTTTTCCCTTCCAGCCCGCGAATTTCGAGCGCGCGCGCTAACGGTGACGGCTAAGTGGCACTCGTGCAAATTCGCGCGCGCGCGCACTGCAACGACGAATCGTAAATGGTAATTCGAACCGTGAAACGGCGAGTCGGCGGGGGGGCTTTATATTCTATTTTTTTACGAGCGCCTAACGAATTACTGCCCGCGCTTTTTCGCCGAATAAAGAATTTCGTCGATCGTTTCGGCCGCTTTTCGTCGGCTCGGAGGCTCGACAACGAAAGTGTTTCGGTTGTTTACGGGAGGTTTTACCAATACCGCGCGACGTAGTTGCGAAAATCTATAGAATCAGCTCGGAGCGGTTAACGAAATTTTCCGTGAAAACTCGATCAGCCGCGCGAGTTTACAAGCTTCGAATTAATAATTAAACAAGTTGACTCGATTAAAGTGGCCCGCCGCTGCGAAGTGACCCACATTTTTCCGGTATTTTAGCCCGGCGATAAATTCCGCCTAACGAGTCGTATACGAACCGGAAAAGTTGTCCCCCTTCGAATTCTTTCGAAAGCGGCGCGCATTTTCGAAAAAAAAAAAACAGAAAAAAAAACGTGTTCCCTCGTCGCCGGATTTTGAGTTCTCAGCCGCGAGAAGGAGGCAGAAGGCAGCAGCAGCCGCGCGAACGCAGATAAACCTAATAGCTCCGACGTAATCTATCCTTCCTTTGTTGCCCCCCCCCCCCCCTTCCCACGTTTTCACCTCGTCCTCGCATTACGGAATTTCGACGTCGTTTCGCAAGTGTGTGTGTACGTACGTGCAGTCTCAGCGTACGGCAGGCCGAAAACGAGAGTCGCGTTAATGAATTTGCGAGAGAGGTGGGAGAGAGCGGCACACGCAGCAGCGTTGTCTTAGCGGCGGCCTTGAACTCTTTCAGACGAAACTATTCGCCGACGCACTTTCATCGCGACGCTTGGGAACCGACGGGAATGTCTCTTTATATATGTGTGCGCGCGCGCGCTCGCGAGAGCGAGCAGGAATGCAAAAAATCCAGCTGCCGGCTTTTAGCCTCTCCTACTGAGCACGCGGGTTTTTTCGCGCGCGACGACGACTCACCTCTCCGGCTCTCTGCTCTGTTTACTTTCTATTTTGCCGCGCGGAGGATATCGCTTCTCGGCGAGTATTTGTCTAACGTTGAATGCCGCCGTCGCTGCTTCGGGGCTGCTGCCGTTGCTCGCTCGCCGCGGCGATGGAATTTCCGAGATTCGTGATCCTTGCTTAATTAGATTTTGACGTGCAATTACGCTTTTGTTTAACGATTTTTTTTTTTTTTTTTTCGTTTTTCGCTCGTCCGCGGCTCGACGGGGAGAAGGTTCATTATTTTCGACGTCAATCGTTAACTGGATTTTCTATTTTTAAGAAGATTCGACGATAAATCTTGGGCGTCGGATTTTTAACAAACGAAATAGTTTCGTCTTTATGAGTCGGTAAATTATTTGCAGGCCGAAACGTACGAATCGGAGTTTGTGCATTATTTCGTACGAGAATTACCAAGTTTTCTCGATAGTTCGAGAAGTACGATAAATTATTGAAATTCGTCGATTGATTCACCTCTGCGTCTGCAAATAAAATATACATAAATGACATATAATGGCTTTTCTCGGTAAAATATTACCGGTGGCGTCACCTTTTTTTTTCGAAAAGTCTATTAATGTATTTTCCGGCCAAATTAAATCAGTCAAATTAAATTTCAAAACGTCGGGGAGTTTAAATTTACCGACCCGCAATTGTCTGCGAAACGAATTTACATGCAAATGAATCGCGAAGAAAAATTTATGCCGCCGGCAGTTAAAGCACAAAGTGCGCCGAAGGACTTTCTCGTTTACCCACTAAAAGATTTTTACTCGAATAAAAGCGCGCGAGTCAAAAAAAAAAAAACAGAAAAAACAGCGAATCAATTAAACCGAACCCGATAAAAAGGAGGGGATAAAAAAAAAAAAAAAAGAGCGCCGAGGCGAGTCAACGACACGGAAGCGCGCGCGGGCGCGAAAAAAAAAAGTTTATAATTATGCGGCTTGTTTATACAGTGCTGCGGCCAGTACCGCAGTGGCCTCATAAGCGGGGGCCGGGCGTCGGCGTTTAATGAAGTGCCTCGCGCGCCGAAAGTCGCTTCTGAAAAAAAGCGCGGAAGTAGGCGAGGCGCGAATAGGGGCCGGAATAAATTTTTTTTTTTTCCACCCGCCGCCGCCGGGGTGCAAAGGCACGAGGCGGCCCTTATTACCCCCGGCCGGAGGTGCCAACTTTTCTCTACCTCCCGGCTTCGTCCCTCTGCTTGCTCTCTCGCCTTCTTTATCTGCAAGGCGATTCTCTTCTTCTTCTTATTCTTCTTCTTGGCTCGTCGTGTCTGTTCTCTTTCGCTTTTTCCGAGTGCTGCGCGACGGAGGTTATACTGCGCCGCGCCGCTATTACCGGGTAAAGTTTTTACTGTGCTTACCGGGCTCTCCGGGCTCGATTTATTTTACACGCGTGCACTTTCTGAGGAAGTCGTCGATCGATTTCTTTGAATAATTTTGCATGTCGAGCAGCGCCGGCAAAGAGCTCGGGATTTTTTGCTGATTTATTTTTGAGAGATTTTTCGTGCGAGGATGGCCGTTTATGCTGGCTGCGAAGTCGGATGGAAATGTGTTTTTGAAGCTTTTGGATTCTTCTTTTAAGAGCGTGCATTTTTTACTTTGAGCATTTCTATATAGGAGGGAATGAACAATTATCGTTTCACGTCATTATAACGGCGTATTAATCTTGGAATTGAGTAAAAATCCGTAAAAGTTTCTGCTACCAAGTGTTTCGAGTAATATAACATTTATAACTTTTCGACTTGTAGTTTTCCTCTCGAACCTTGGGGACCCCATTATTTCGTTTCTTTATGTTGCCAGACGGTATTCTTCTCAAAAAATAGTTGACATAAAAGTCGCGCGAAGAACAATTTGCATGAAATAATACATTGTACCGGGAAAGAATATTAATGGGAATGGCACTAAAAATGTAACAACCATCATAAACCTTCGGAGGTTGGCATCGTTAAAGTGACCAGGAAATGACCTATATAAGAGCGTTTTCTGTTTTTTGATATATCGTCTATAGACGCGATTCGCGCACGTAAAGTCGCACTGTAAATTTCGTACGAATAATCGTGCTTTTAAAGAACGAAATTTATTTTTAACGAGTCTCAATGCTGTGAAATTAAAAAAAAAAATTGTGCAAAAAATAAATCTCGGAGCAAAAAAGTGCGGGTTAAACGGAGCAGAAAATAAATAATTGTATACTCTGTATCGCGGTCTGCTACAAATCATTTTCACGTGATTTGCTGCCTCAAAATATTGACCCTCTCGGCGATAAATCATAAGGAAACATTTTTTCCTACTCAAATTGCTGTAGTACAGTAAAAAAATGTATGATTCATTTTAACGCTCTTCTCGCTTCTTAAGGCCGTCCAATAGAATTTTACCAATAATTTGTTGAAAAAAAAAAGAGCGAAGCCAAACGCTCAAAAAAAATATATTGGAAAAGCACTATTTTTCTATCCAGTTTATTTTGGCGAATTTTCCCTCTCGCTCAGTCTAAAAGCTTCATTTTTTGTTTGAAACAGTTTTCCGCCGACTATCCATCTATGCGGTACAAAAATCAATTTACCAACAGACCGGCCCATCCACCGCCGTTCAAAAAAGAGCCCCGACAAGCTCTCGAATTTATCCTTCCCCCCCAAAAAAAAAGAAACGCATCAATCGATCACACCTCGGCCATTTTCCTTCCTTCCGAATCTCCTTTCAACGTCCAACTTGCTCTTCTCGCAGCTCTCCAATCCCAAAGGCGATCCGTAAAAATCGATCTCCCCGCATAGCGCTGAAAGCCACTGGCAAAGTGCGCTCTTGGCAAGGGGCTCTCTTCGTCCGCGAGGCGACTTGGCCGAATTTTTTCGCTCTCACGGCTGCTGCTGGCTGCCTGCTCGAAAAACGGCCGGTAAACGGTTTTACGGCGGGAGCAAATTGTCAGTGTCGATTTAACTCGAGGGCAGGCCCGCGTGTAAAAGCGTGTACACACAAAGTGTCTGCGCGCCGTACGGAGAGAAAAGATTTTTCGCCTATAAAACTTGGCTTTACGACGCGTTTCCTTATCTGGCAGAGGGCTCTCCTCTCTCTCCCTCTCTCGCGGCATAAAGAAGCTTGGCTGCTTTCTGCGTGGGAGTCGGACTTGTTTCCTCTCCCGGCGAATTATTATCGGCGCTCGGGCTGTTAATTGACGAGTTTTATCGCGGGTATTACATTCCCGGCCGATGATAAAGGCGCGCGAGTAATTTTCCGAACGCGCGGCGACGGCCCGCGCGCCTTGTAAAAGGTATTAGCCGCAAGTCGGCAGCGAGGAGATCGCGACGGATAAGGCTCCGCGGAGCCGAGGCTCCGGGGAGATAACAATGCCGGGAGGATTTATATATTGGCGCCGCCGCCGCCGCGGTGTTGGGCCGCGGGTTAGACGTGCGTGCACTGCACCTGTGGGGGGGAGCTTTGACGCGATTCGAGTGCGCGGTTTATTGCTTTGCGTTATCGGACGCATCTGCTTTTGGGGAGTGATTGTTTTCGGTGGAGAGGCCGTTAAAATCCGAACAAAGGGGTATTGATGAGGCGAAATTTTGTTAATTGTTGGTTGCTGCTCAATTTCTAGGTATTGTCTTTCAAAGATAAATTACAGAAATAAAGTTTGCACAGGAAAGGAGTATATGGTGCGACTTAATAAAGCAATAACAAAAATTGTAACAACCGAAATTAAGAAGACTTTCGTCTGTATAAAAAACGTCGATGTAATAATGGTGCGGTGTCACTAATGAGATTGATGGGTAATTGATGGATTGTTTTTCGGAGAAGCTCATTTATTTCCCATTACACTACCAGTGTCCATCAAACATAAGTGTAGAAACCTTAATTAATACTTTTCCGCCAGTAAACTTAATACAGCATTTTTTACGCTCCTCAATTTAGAAAATCAATTTCTCCACATCCGCGATTTATCGAACGACCTCATTAGAAATCACTCACAATCCGCAATTAGACCAAAGTCGATAAAAAAAAAAAAAAAACAGTCAGCCGCCATTGTTCAGCTACCCCGGCAATTACCCTCGCAGCAACGGGCGAAAGTTTCTTTTTTATTTTCATTTAACCCAAAGCCTGCTGCAGCCGATTTGCCTTCTCTCTCCCGCAAGTCAGTTCTCTCGGATGTGAAAAAGAAAAAACCTCCTCTCATCGGCGTCGCGCTAGTCGAAAGATCGTAAGCCGCAGCTCTTTCATAACCATGAATTTCAGCTTTCACGCGGAAAATGCGCCAGCAGCAGTAACAGCGAGCGGCAGTAGTAGCTGTGTTGCCCGACGGTGAAAAAGAAAGAAAAAAAAGTGAAACTCGCGCGGCGCGGAGCGGTGTTTGTGTTGCGTCAGCCCGCCGAAAATGTGCGAGAGATGATCCTCGCCCCGACGACGACGGAAGAGAAGAGAAGAGAGAGAGCGACGATCGTCGAGCCGAGCCTTCTGGCAGCAGGCTTCTTTTTCCGCGAGGAAAAGGGGGGCAACGGAGCGATGCGAAACGGGGCACAGTCCCAGCAGACGGCCGTGATGGCGCCGACACACCTGAACGGCTCGGCGCAGTTTATCGGGGCTTACGTTAGCAACCCCCGCTCGAGGCACTCCTGGGGCCAGTTCCCCGTGACCCACCGAGCCCCCGGGCCCGCCGGCGGCACCGGAAGCGGCGGGGCCGGAAGCAGGCCGCTCTCGCATCCGCCCCCGCCGCCGCCACCCTCCAGGAGGGAGATCCAGCGGGCCGCGCAGCAACAGCAGCAGAATCAGGCGAGACAGGCCGCTTTGTTGCACCAGAACAGCAATTCTAGGTGCACCACGCCCTCGGTGAGTGTTTGTTTTTTTTTTTGCATTTTTATTTTTGACGAGAGGGAGAGTTTTTTTATGTATATCCCTTGGGTGATTTTAGTTCTACGAGAATTGAAGAATAACGTGCTTTTAAATTTTGCTGACAAAGATAGCGTTGAGTCTCTTGATGTCTTAAGAATAAACATTGACTCAGAACTCAATGCAATCCGATTCAAGTACCACTTAAAATGATCTACGATGTATGTTTCTTTCAAAATTAGCACAAATTTTATTCGCCATTGTTTTCTTTATTGATTTGTACCCGTATAATTTCTTAAAAATTAACGATATTATTTGTCAATGCGCGCATCGGTATTTAAACCGAACATAAAGATGTAAACAAAGGAGGTAATAATAAGAAAACGTATATGCGCCATTATCGCGGTACATAAGATAAAAAGTGTTTGTTCTTTCTATCTATGGTCACATTGTTTTATGACACACTTTAGTTGTTTCATGCGGGCTCGCAGATAGTCAAGATTTACAAAACATTACAGACCTTTTTCTAGCACCATTTTCCGCTCCAGCTTTAACTGCAAAAGGAATTTAAAAATAAATTTTTCCTCTACAATAAAGTACACAAAATACAACGAAATGCAACTTCGTAAAACAGTTTATAAAAACGCCTCCGTCGGAAAATTCTCCCGATGGCATTCGAAAAATATCCAAGTGAATTTCTCTCTTAATCTCCGCTCGATCCTCCACAGAAACGTTGTTAACAAACCGACGCAGCTCGTCAAACAGAAAAAAAAAGAACAGCTGTCACGAGATTACCCAGCAATTCGTCAGTGTCCCATTAAACGCTCACGTCCAAGACGCGTCGTTTAACGACCCAAATCGAGCGGCGTCCATCCGATTAGCAGCGAATAAAAAAAAAATAGACCGAAAACAGCATTACCTCCTCCCCGCCTCTCGACCTTGACATCCCTCCCCGAAAACAGAGAGCCGGATCGAGCAGGAAGAGAGCAGCGTCCGCACCCACACCTTTTTTTTTTTTTTTTTTTTCAGCCGCTACCGGCGTCGAGTTAACTGCTTAACGGTACATAAGCAGGACGCGGAAGGAGAGGGGCGCTTAGTTATGCGGCCCGAGTCGCCTAGAAAAGCGCTCGTGGAATATCTTAGGAGGCTCGAATCCTCTCTCTCTCCCTCTTTCTCCCGCTGGAATTTCATTAAAATGTGCTCGGTGTCGCGGGACTCGAGAGCGCAATCGAGCCCCGCTCTCCGAGGTTTCACGCAGCGATCGCGAGGCGCTTTATCGGGAAAATGCGGGGAAATGTTTATTGAATCGTTCGCGGCAAGGCGGCAGTGGCAGCGAGTGCTTTTCATTGTGGTTTCGTGCCTCGATTTTTGTTCCTTCCTCAGCGGCGAGGTGCGAGAGGCGGCTGCGTCCCATTTCTCTGCGTGCTCGCGATTAATTAATTTAATGCGTTTCGTCCCGAGTCTGGCTTAACACTCGGATACGGAGTTTACGCGGTTTAGATACAACATTTATGTTTAATTAATGCTATTTGAAAAAAAAATCGACCCGAGTTGAAATAATATTGAATCGAGTGGCGTCGCGTTCGTGTCGTTGTGCAAGAAAATATAAAAGATCCGTGGAAATTGATTAAGGCTAACGGCATGTATATACGTGTACCGATTTACGTCAGTTGCTTGTAACATATTTATAATGCTTAGCGTCGAACAAATAATGCTATTGTTACGTCATCGACGACACGAACATTTTATACTTTAACAATAAAATTATTTTCACTTTAAAAGGCTCACGTCGATTGTGTTAAACGGGATAATAAAAACGTCTTTACGGCATTTCTATTAATTTACTGTACTACGATATTTTTTATCGACCAATTAAAACTCGCGAATTTTAATAAATTACTTAACAACCGACGATAAAACGAATTTTCCAATGCCTCAATCGTCGCATACTTGCAATTCAACCGAACGACAAACGTTTAACGAAAATCACGTACGTAATCGCCGGCGAATCGATTAAAACACCTCTCGGCAACCGATGCTTTTGCAAAATTGCGAAGCTGCAATTGCCTCTATCGATCGCCGGCCGGAGCCGTTACGAACGTCAAAGTAACCCGCCTCTTACGTAAAGGAATTATCACTTTCGAATCGGAACCGGCCGACTTTTTATATATTAATCTTCCCCTCGAAATGAAAGGCAAACACACTCTCGTCGCGTCGCTCTCGTCGGGGCACGAAGCTCTCGGCGAAATTCTCTCCCATCCACAGCGCCGCGGCAAATCGAATCGACATCCGTCATCCGAAATCGCATCCGGCGAATTCGCGTCTCTCGCGCGCGAGGCGACGCGCACGGAGAGAGAGAAAATCAAGCGTAACCGAAAGTGCATCGAGGGAGAGAGCGATCGAACCTTGAAATTGGCGGCGACGCGCGCAAATCGAAAACGCCGAAGCTGCCTCTCCGCCGATGAGCGGGGATTAGAAAGTGTCCGATGTATCGCGTTGCAAAAGCGACGACGACGGCGAGGCAAAAAAAAACGTCGCGCTCTCGCGCTTGTTATTATTGTAAAACGAGGCCTGCCGAGTTTCGAGAGAGTCGAGAGTCTCTTTTTCGCGAGAGTATGTCTGCGGTTTTGCAACGAACTCCGAGAACGAGAGAGAGAGGGACTAGGAGAGGCTGCTGCTCCGAATGTAAATGTACCGTTCCTCGCGGAGCAATCCTGTAATTTATTTGCGAGACTTTAAAAAACTGCCGAACTGCATGTAGAGCTAAAGTGGAGGCCTTTATTACAGGCTAGAAAGTAGCTTGATTAGCTAAGCTTTTTGTTCCGAGCTCCGACTTGGGTTGGGAGAGCGAACGAGTTCTGGCTCGAACTGTTTTCTGCAACTTTGGGGTACCTATTCTTATGTAAAATTATAAAGAAAGCCGGCTTGCATTTTTCGAAAGTTGTTTGATGGTTCGGTCGAAGCTCGTAGTTTCAGAATAAGAGTCTTTTTGCTACAGATTTTTAATACTTTAAATCAAATTTCATTTCATTAAATTGATACATTAAAAAGATGAGATTGAGTAATAGTTACTCAAATTAAAATTTAATCAAATAAACCTTCGAGCGAAATTTGTCAAAATTCAATCTCGACTTTCAAATCAGGTAAACAAAAAAACTCTCAGTTTACATTTGTTAAAGAACAGTTCGTACGCCCAAGATATTATCCAATCAACTTTCTTTACAATTTTACCAAAGAACTGCATCCGCCGTAACAAAAAAAAATCCCTGACCCGCAATCCTCTCATCCTCCCGGTAACTTTATCCTCCGTAATCAAACGCCGATTATTTCATTGACACCAAAAGTATACACCGTCTCCAATTATTCACTCTCGCGCCGCCGAAATACCAGGCCTAATCAGCTCGAATTACATCACGATAACTATAACGAAACGAGAAAAACCGTCGCGCAATCACGTCCTCCCAAGTCCCTTACGTACCGGCCTGTTATTAACAATCGTCCATCGAGGAGAGAAGAGTGCCTCT
The DNA here is from genome assembly GCA_035047165.1 of Ormyrus rosae. Lineage (NCBI taxonomy): Eukaryota > Metazoa > Arthropoda > Insecta > Hymenoptera > Ormyridae > Ormyrus > Ormyrus rosae. The sequence goes on along the minus strand of JAWWML010000052.1, from coordinate 2,462,691 downwards.
TTCTCCCTGCGATCGGCAACGCGCGCAACAAAAGCGACATTTTTAACGATGACTCGGCGGCGCGCAGACGCAGGCCGGCCGGGCAGGGAAATGTACCGGTGTAACAGGACCGCCGGGGACCGCAAGACTCTCGAGGTATTTTTTTCTTCTCTCTCTCTCTCTCGCACGAAGCACAGTAAGCAAGCGAGCTCACTCGAGGAGGAGGGGAATCGATCGAGGCCAGTACAAGGTCGATTCGCGCACCTCGACTCGCCGCGGCTCTCGTTCGTTGATTTTCTTTTCGAAAATGCGTGCCTGCCGCTTTTGCGGAAGCTCAGTTTTTTTTTTTTCTAGCGCAGACCGCGGTTGCCGGGAGAATATTGGACAATTAAACGTGGCTTTGCATTTCAATCGATCTAACGAGTGCATATTCATGGAGCGCGCATTCAATTTGCGGAAAGAACGAGAAGAGCTTAGCTGACCGAATTTCCATTATTGATGGTTTTCGCATGCAAAAACAGGCTCGATATTACGATCGCTTTCCAATGTGTCAATAAAATTCAACAGATTTCCAGTGCGAATAAATTCTTCGTATTTCGGTGCTCTCTTTTTTTCACTCTTTTGCCAATAAATAACTGAACATTTTTTTTTACAAAACTTGTTGCTTATAAATATAACTCGAATAAACTTTTTTTTTTATAACGATTTATCAATAAATACAACAATACACGTCCAAGATTCTTCGTAAAACCGTGCCATTTTTACGACGCGACGTAAACCCGAAAAATCATTCCTTATTAAACCGCAATACTCGCAGGTACATTAATACAAACAGCCTACTCCCCGCGATATTGCCATCCTCGCGCGGCGAACCATTTCTTCCACGTCAGCAGCGACGGCGGCTGCTGCGATTTCCTTCGGCAGAATCTCCCACGCGTCCCATATAATAAACACGCCGCGACCGGCAGCAGCGCGCGGCGACTCATCCTTGACGATCGATTTTTCCCGCGTGCATAATTTAACGTCTCGATTCCGCGTGCGTCTATCTCTGCACTTTCATCGTCTGCGCGCGGCTTTCAGAGCGCGAAGCGCAGCGCGGCCTTTTTCGGGGGCGGGAGTTTCTCGTTGCGGGAATTTTCGGTGCCGCTGCAGCGTGCAGCCAGAGCCACGTTGGCCGAGAGTCGCGGGGACTTTGGATAAGCGGAGCCCTTTGGGCGACGGTTAATTGCGTTCGAATGTGCAGGGGACCCCTTTTGAATTCGAAAAGCGGCCGGGTCTCGCGCCGGTGATTAATGGCTCGGCGTTCATTGTGTAATGCAGTCATATCGGTAATTGATTTTAGCGGCTCATTATGTTTAAATTAACGCCTTTTACCGGGTATATATTTTGAAGTGTTCCCGAGCGTTGTAATTTTGGAAAAAGGGGACTTGATAGTGGAAGATGATTGAACGTGTCTAATTTCTTTATTAATTAACCGAGTAAATATGCGCTGAATCTACTGAATCGGTTTATTAATGATTGTGGGTTAATTCATGCACATTTATAACTCAGTTATGAATATAATCATGACGCCTACGTTTTAGAGTCTAAAAATTGCACGTACAAATGTACCATGCCGATTTCGAATTCTTCATTTAGACAAGTGATTTGCAAATCCAATGAGAGAATAATACGTGTAAACGAGTGAGAGCTCCGAGGAGTCACTCGTTGCAGCAATGATAAAGCGTCGCTCCTGATGCATCAACGAAATTCTGCCTTTTTGTTTAAGCATCTCGGCCACGTAACGACTCGATTTCCGGAATTTCAATGCGCCTCGGCCTCTTTCGAATTTGGAGTCGTCGTTAGGCGAAGTTCAAAGTCGACCCATTGACACAGTTTAGATCGCGATCCACGAGCCACATGCTAATTAACCTTTTTGGTTTACTAAATGCTCAATTGGCCATTTAAGGAGTCGTACGTCAAGTTTGTCATTAATCAACTACAAGTGATTCTGATTGCTAATGCGTCTGCAGCGGAACGGCGGATTAATAATTTGACCTGAAATGCGCTTTATCACTTCTGATTTTCAGTTTCCCTTTGTCTCTTTTTTTTCTGAAAAAGTTACGACTAGGAAATTCCAGATTCACCTTTTGATTTCATACAAATTTTCATATTATCGAATCTTGCTGATGCTTAAATGAAACGCTTTGAAGTTTTGTTAAAACAAAAAGGTTAATGAGTTGGTATTCAAAGTCATCTCTAGTTAACAAACCAGAGATGACTTTGAATTGCCTATACAAACAACAAAAGAAACCAGTCAGTTTCCTAATATCTTATTCCATCTTGCCTTCAGAAATATCGAGGTCTCGTATTGACTCCTTTCAATATCCTTCACACACGACGTATTCAGAGCGGACGGATTGACGAAATCGAAAGGCCATTCGAAAGCATCGGCGGCAGCTGCTGAAAAATTTTTCGGTCGCGAGCGACGAGAGAGCCTTTTCGACGAGCGCAGTCTAAGGGAAAACTGCGCAGTTTTCCCTTATCGCCACCGACGCAAACGACCCCTCGACCTACATTTCAGCGCGCTGCTAGTTTTAATTGACATTCTCTCTTTCTCTTTCTCTTTCTGGCCCGAGCAACAGGCCACTCCAGTCGCGTCGCTCGCTTTTCCGCTTCTGTGTGTGTGTGTGTTGGTGTGCGAGTATGGAGGTTCGCGTTGATACGTTCGCGGGGAAGAGGTAGTTGAAATTTTAGATCAATCGGACCTTGGAAACTTGTGGACCAAATTGGATTCCGTCCGGAAATTGCCCTTTCGGGCGAGGAAGTAATATTTATTGGTCAGGGCTTTCCTGAAATTGTTTTGATCGAAGCTTTTTCGCGGAGAGAGTAATTAATTGGACTTTATGAAATATTTTTAACCGCGGTGGAGCGTTTCTTGCCGGGTCTGAAAGGTCAAAGTTTTTCAATAAAACAGCTTTAAAGTCGCGCCAACTGTCGAAAGTTTAGTGGCGTTCGAGACTATATTACATTTTCAAAATGAATTTACTAAAAGATTATTATTGTTTAAGTGCGGAAATATTGTGCTCTTGATCATTAATTCCGCGGATAACAAAATCTTTTCTTTTTTTTGCAATAAAATTTATTGGCTTTCAAAGTTCATTTTTAAAAAACTCGTTTTATACAGAACGGACTAATTTCTCTTTGTCAAAGTAATATTCGCTCTAAATGAAATTCGCTCTCGAATAAAAAAAAAAATTTCTATCCATTACAAAAAAAAACGGCGTTAAAAGAGAAAATTAATTTCTGCACAAAAGTCCCTCTACCAAATCCGCAGAAACCATATATTTTTCCTCAAAAATCCCGCAAAACCAATCTACATAATTACTCCCCCGTAAACTGCCAGCAAAACAATACGCCAATTCGTTGCTCACCCCGGCAAACGACCTATAAATCACTCCGCCAACCTCCTCCGCATAACGAGCCCCGCCGAGCGCATCGCGTCACAACAACGAACCAAAAACCGTCCCGCTAACATCTTCCCGAAATAAAAGCCGACGAGCCCCTCGCGAGCCGCTGCCTCACATTCCGAAAAGAGCCCAAACACGCGGACTCATATTAATTACGGACGAGCAGCAGCATTCGACGGCGCCGCGGACAACGTTCGTCCCCGTGGAGGGGGGCGCCTACGTAAAGCCAGAAGGGACACGCCGCCGGGAGGCTTTATCCGGAGGGGGCTAATTATAATTTGCTTAGCGGCGGAATGGAGAGGCAGCGGCGAAGTTGCGCGCACGGAAATGCTCTTAGCGGGGCGGAACTGCGCTTCGGGAGAGGCGAAATTCAGCAGACACCGGAGGAGAGGACGCTATTCAACGGTGACCGAGAGAAGAGAGTCGCTTTTGTTGTGCGTTCGCCGGGCATTTCGCTGTCTCGCTTTCGTCCCTCTCGTCGGGGAAAAGAGTCGGCGCTCTGCTGTCTTTGTTCGGGCGCTGATTGCTTTCTTTTTTTTGCGCTTTATAGATTCGTCGCTCCGTCGCCGTTGAAATGTCGTTTTCGATAATGTACGCGCTCTTTTGTGTATCGGCTGTAAAACGGCCGAGACGTTATCGGCGTGTAATAAACAAGCTTTCGTTTGCAAAACTAGTTTTACCGTGAATAGGCAGCTATTTTTCCAAAAGATACGTAAACATTATTCTTCGACTTATCTACGAGCGGCTGCGACAGAAAACGATATATCCCGAGCTGTATAAAAAATGCGAAAAACGACGCGCCTTTTGCTTGAACTTTTTAATGCGCAATTACATTTACTGTTACCCTCGCATGAATATTTCAGCTCACGGAGAGAAAAGAAGGATCGCGCCGCAAATTAAAATAAACGCCCGAAAGAGAGAGAGAGAGAGAGAGCGACCGAGAAATAATACATCACGTCTGCAGTTTTCGGATAACAAACAAGATCATGCGCTTTAAATAAAAGCAACGTCTACGTCTCCGGGCGTCGCATTACGTGCAATAACCGCAAAGCGCCGAGGCGTGCGGCACGAAGAGCGAGGCAAAGAAAGAAAAAAAAAAGGAAGGAGGGAGTGGGATCCTCGGCCGCAAAAACGCCGACGGGGGCAACAACCGGTTTCGAGGGATTAAGCTTTGAGCGGAGGGCAAAACCCAATTTTTCCGCGCGAAATTCCGCCAATTTCCGTCCTCGGGAAAAGCTCGTCGCAGCTCTCGAGGCTTATAAACGGAAATGCAAATCCGCAAAAGCGAGGATGCATCTCTCTCTCTCTCTCGGCCACTTGACGAGAGAGAGAGAGAGAGCCGCTAAAACGACGAGACTTTCGCGATCTATTATCCGATCTGCCTTGCAGATTCTCCGCGGGACCTGGCCGTGATGCCAGCTGACCCTGTGCGACTTTTCGGGATTCATGGAATATTGGAACGTCGCTTTAATAAATACGAGTGTTTTCCGGCCCCTCGACACGCGAATAGGGAAGCTCGCTCTTGTGGAAGATTATTGGATTTCGAGAGTATGGAGATTTAATGTGAAATTTAGAAGCTACTTTAAACGAGGTGAATCGTATTTTGCTGTGCTTCCATTCTTAACTTAATGTTACAAGATAATATTAAACTAGAAACTGAATTATTGAGTAACAATTTATTGAAGTTTCAAAGGTAGTCTTATTTGACTTTAAACATTCTTATAAAACTTTTAACGCTCGTAAAAAAAAAAACAATTTTTGCAGTTTTAATACTTTTACATTCCCTCGCTGAACCGTGTTACAGATTTTCCTTTAAAATTCACGCGTTCGTGCATTTCTATAAAAAAAATAAAATCTAAAAATATTAAAATTCAAAAATGAAATTCTCCAAAAGAGACGATTGTTTAAAAAAAAATATGAAAACTCGGAAGCATCTCCAACGTCACCCGGAGTTCCTCCTTCGTAATAAGGCCACCTCGTAACAAGGCTCGCAATAAACCGTGAGTCCTGGGGATTTAGTCGTCGAGCAGAGAGAGAGAGAGAGAGAGAAAGAGAAAGCCAAACCGATTATATTCCACACGGCGGGCTCTCTATATATTCAATCGTCGCGCAATCTTGGTGCAATAATGCTCCTCTCTCGTCCCCACGCATAATGCCCCGCGAGTTTATGGCCTTTCATTAATATGCGGCCGGACGGCACGGGACGCTGCGGCGAAATGAAGCTTTTGTCGAGACCGAGACGGCCGAGGCGCATCGAACTCGCCGCAATAAAAGTTTTAATAGATTTTTACTTCCGCGTGTATAGAGGCTCTCCGGGTTGCGCGCGCAGGATAAAGCGAGGATGATGAACGATCGCGAGGGATTTATCGTGGCCGGCATTAAAACTGGTTTATGTGATTAACCAGATACGGCAATTATGAATTGAGCCTATAAAAATAACAATGTGACGGATACTAGGGATTTATGGGGTGGATTAAGACCGAGAGCGAGGAGAAACAATGGCACTAATGGGGTGATTGGGATTTTTTTCTCGATCGCTGCAGGCAAATGAGACGTTGGATATAGGCACGTTGCCTTTTGATTATGTTTGTTGCTCGAGCGAGCGAATTCATTTTTATTGCAGCGGTTATCGGTGCACCTGGATTGATGGTAATAAAGTGTATTACCTTAATTCATAATTAATTTTATTCAAAAAGAGATTAAAGCTGGTCGTTTGGTAAACTGAAAATTTCCGATGATGATAAAATTTAGTAACCGTAAAATAGGACATTATATTTTACGGGATTTATGCTCCTGCATTACTGTCAGAAACGTTTTTATTATTTTTAAATAAGTTTAAGAAACGCATTTCGCTCTGAAAGCTATATGTCTTCGGAACAATGTTTTATTATAATATTGTTCCTTCTAAAAGTCTCATTATGTTTGCACATTCAATACTTTAAACTACAGTTATTTCACAATTATCCGATAATAAATCACGTCACGTATTCTTGCGTTCATTGACGAAAAAAAAAAAATATGAACACAGATATACTTTTCCAACGTGACAAAGCCATTAAACAATGAACCATTCAAAATTATTGCTTGAGAATCGGCCAAGCCTTTAAAACTCTTACATAAACGTCTAATTCGTACCTATTCATTTTTCTTACATAACAAACCCCAGGAAACGTAAGGCCGTAAAAAAAAACACCACGGCTCGGAAAAGCAAATCGAACGAGGCGGCATCTTTTCCGCCTCGTCGTCCCAGGCAATATTTCTACGAAGTTTCCGACGAAATTCCGAATCTGACCTTTCTGTCCCAGTTTTCCCCACCTTAATTGCCCGATAATCCCGACGTAACTCAATCCTCCTCTCGCCGCTCGGCAGCCGGTAATTTCCGGCTGGAGAGGAAGAGAAAAAAAACCCAGCTGTCATTGCGTTATGATTTCACATAACAACGAGCGAGGTCAGTCTTTCCGCGTACATTTAATTGGCCGATTCGTTTCCGTGACGTCATCCGGACCATCCGTTAGATCGGAGCCAAGGAGAACGGCATCTCTCTCTCTCTCTCTGCCTCTCTTGAGAAGCGGCAGCGCATAACTGCATTTATTAATCCCGGCAAGGACGCGGAGGAGGCGACGATAAGCAATTCCTCGCCGGAGGTTCATGATCGATTTCTTTATTAAATTTTTATGCGCGAGTTAATCGCTCCACGATAACGTTATATACGTTTCGCACCTCGGCTCCGATGCATTACTCATCGATTCGGACCGGGGGATTGATGGTTATTTTATGCGTCGACCCGAATATGAATTTAATTGGTGCGTCCGCGATAATATATACCTCGGGAATGAGCGATAAAGGAGGTTGTTTTAGTAGAGGATTCGCTAGTTTTATAGCTTGTATCGACGACTCGCCGATATCCATCGCGAGCCTTCGATCAATAATCTGATTGGATGGCTAAGCAGTTTAGCGTAATGCCTTAATGTTTAATTAAATCAACGGTAAATTACGTAATTAATTGAGCACTTATCGATTTTGCGCGTCGGTACGCGTTTACGACTGACCTTGCCAGGTACAATTTTTTGCAGGCAATTTCTATTTTAGCATCCACAACATTATAACGTTTTACGAGGTTAAGGTCTGCCATTGTGACAAAGCTGGAAAACCGCTTTCGATATTCAGCCCCGCTTATTTAATATCAATATTGATGGCCATAGAGCCGTCAGCGGAGTTATACAAGTTGAGCGTTTGTCGCTCGGATGCATTCATCTATGACTGAATGAAACCATTCAGCCTGTGCCATTTAGAATGAATTAGTTTTTCAGGTTTACGTAACAGTTACATTTCCGCGACTGGGATTTTTATGTAGCTATTTATTTTGCTGCTGAGCTGATAATAACTGAAACCCATACGAAATTGTATTATTTATTGGACAAGAAGAGCCTATGTTTATTTATTTGATAGGATAATTTAAAGATTTATTCTTATTCTTTTATTTTGCGACTTCTTGGAGACGTTGATTTTTCAAATATATGTCATAATAAATAAGTGTAAAAGGATATTATAATGCATTATTGTATACAATCATTTATGGTGTAATAACTTTCACTACTAAACTTTAATATTTACAGATTATATTTCAAACAATAATCAATGTCACTCAAAGCATAACAAACTGACGACGACAATTATCTAATTACAGAAGGTGGACCCCGAGCTGATATTCACAAAACAAGAAAGAATCGGTAAAGGAAGCTTCGGCGAGGTCTTCAAAGGCATCGACAATCGAACCCAGCAAGTCGTCGCCATCAAGATCATCGACCTCGAGGAAGCCGAGGATGAGATCGAGGACATCCAGCAGGAGATTATGGTTCTCTCACAGTGCGACAGTCCATACGTCACCAAATATTACGGATCCTACCTCAAGGTAAGAGAACTGCGCTAACAGGAGAAAGTTCTTTTTTTCTCTCTCGCCGCGGAATAATTGGGTCGGATCCTTTGATTGCGCAATCGCGAGCCCGTGATATTCCGGCTGTCGGACGTGAGTCATTGCTTTTTCCAGCCACGGAAAAAAACGAAGATGAAATATCCGAGCGGCGCGCGAGTCATTCCGACTTTTACCTCGAGCGTCGCGAACGACGAAAATAAAACCGCCCGGGTGTATTTTGGCTCTAATTAACTTTCTAAGCAATAAACTTTTCTTGCTGCTCGAGCTGAAACTTGGAAGCGAAGAAAGCGGACTCCTCGAAATTAAAGCGTGGTTTCGTGGTCACGGAGAAAAAGTACAAGCCGTCAATCGGAATCAATTATGTGTTCTTTATCCCTCTAAAACCTTTCCACTACGTTTACATATCCTTCTAAGAAGCGCAACAACGCACTTCACTCGCCGTATCATTTCTTTCGCACAAAATCCACTCTCCGCGCCGAGCAACCATTCATTCCCAATCGGCATCGCAACGCAGCTCGAACCTTCAGCCGCGGCAAACGCGAAGCTCCCCCGTATAAAAACCGCGCGATTTACGATATCGTAGCAGCCCGCGTTGAATAATTCCCGATCGAGCGCATCCGCTCGCGCAATTAATTAGCGCGCGTTGCGACACCGATCAGTGGGCCGGCGACCGCGTCCGATTTGAATCCGGGGCAAGGTGCTCTCGCCTCGAAAGAAGGAAAAGGCCGCGACGCGGTTATAACCACGCCCGCCTTGGGGCCCTTCGGCGCGAGTCGCCGTAATTCGCGCGCGCTCTGCCTTTTGACGCGCGCCGCCGCCGCCGCTGCCCCCGTAAATCTTGCGCAAAGCGACGAGCGAGGAGAGGAGCCGATGTTATGACTCGTTCGCTGCCTCGTCGAGTACAATGTTTTACGTGACGCGACGGCCCGCGGGAGTTTATTGCCGCCCCCCGCGCGCGCTCCTTTTTTTTCGGAGAAGCGGCGCGCGGTTTTGCGAGAGGTGGGATTTTTTAGGGTTCGTTAGAGATAAAATAAGGATTGTTTATTCCTTGGTGCTTTCGAGTGGCTTTAATGGGTATTCGCTCTTTTTTGTAGAAATAATGAATGACCTGATTTTAAGTCTTTGTAAATTCCATATTTTCTTTTTTTAATTTACTTAAAAAAGTCATGAATAGAAAATGGGATGGAAAAAAGCTAGAGATTATGGATTGATCAATCTATACGTACAGTACGTTAAAGTAATTGAAAATCCGAGCTCCATTTAAATATGTATAGAAATTTTAATGTACACCGAAGTATTCCACGTCTCTTTCCAATTTAAATTGCATAAAATAATTGTGCACTAATCCTGTAATCGTTCACATTGAAATTTTAATCCGCTCAATAACGACTTTAAAAGAGCTTTTTTAATCATGAATACTTTTCAAATCAACGAAAATGAACGATCGGTGTTCAATAATTTACTTGTGCAATTTTTTGACCCGACTGAATTTCATTTTAAAAGCAAAGAGAATAACCTACTGTAATTCAAAATATTCCCGCCTTCAATTCCTTATAAAAGTAAGAGTATTTGATATTTATAATTTCAAATCAGCCATTAATCGAATACAGAATTTCGCGTTTCAAACGTTCATTCACACTCATTTAAATTACAAAAACCAAAAGCACACACTTTTCACGTAAGATTACGACATCCGCGCTCGAAACGGGGAACCCCCGACAGAGAAGCTTCTCCCCCCAGTGACAGTTCCTCTTTCGCGAGCGGAAGGCTCAATCCGCATTCCGGGCGATCTTTGAGTTTCGGCTTTATCAAGCGGCCGCCTCTGCAGCCTCATGCAGAGGGAAAACAATGCGATGATGACACGGCGCGAATCCGCCGGGGAGAGCGGCGACCCACGCGGCCTGATGTCATCCGACTACGGCTATTAAAGCCGCGACGTCCGATGACAGTTATCGGAGGCGACGTTTTTTTCTCTCTCTCTCTCTCTCTCTCTCTCTCTCTCTTCCCGCCTTTCTTTCGCCGCGGAGAGTACATAATGCGAGGCGCACCTTGCTATTTCCCAAGCCTTTCTTCCGCAGCCTCCTCCGCCGTTTTCTTATGCCTTTTTTCTCTCCGCTGGACTTTTTTTTTTTTCTTTGCCCGCGGGGTGGGAGGCGCCGCGGAGTTTGGAAAGTTGTCAATTAGCCGGTAATGAGTGGTTTTAGCGGGATTGTGGGATTGCCGGGAGGAATTGTTTGATTCGCCTCGCAGTTTTCTGGTTTTTATGGAAAGAGGTGACCGAGGAGAGATTTCCGTTTTCTCGTCGGGAGAATTATAAAAAAATGGACCGAACAAAGGTTTGAAACATCTTTCTACATTTATCTTTTTGTCAGCGCAGAAAATTATCCTATTTGGAAGAATCGATTGGGAGAAAAGTGGCTTTTGAATACGTTTGAAATCGATTCTGAAGTGTATTTTAAGTTCGAAAAGTCATGTTTTTTCATTCAATCCAAACTCGGTAAGGAAACTCGATGGAATACAACTTTTTTATGAGGCTTTTTCGATAAAAGTCTTTTTAAGGAAGTTAATCGATCATTCCCGTTGAAAGCTTAAGAAAATCGCTTTTTAAATTACGGACCCGTTATTTTTGAAGATCAAACTATTTTGAACTCGTGCCAGACTTTGGTGAAAATGTTACATATAAAGGCAAGAGTATTGATTTTCGTAAACACAAAAGCTTCCGCGAGGAAAAAAAGCTTGCAAATAAAAAGACTTGAATTACTGCACTCTGAAAAGTTCTGCTTTTCCTCGAGTCTTAAAATAATTTAAAACTACTCCTAAATATCTTCCTATAATACTCGATCCACTTATAAGATTTTTCATTTAGCATAATATTCACGACCGCAATAGAGTATACTTTAAGCGGATTAGCTCCTTTAACTTCTCGAGGATGATTTTCCGTTGTTCGCCTAGGCAAACTTTTTATCAGCGAAAATTTATGAATAGCTTCTAAACTCGCGCCGTCTAACATATCTTGAAATTCTAAATGAAAGCTACTTAGCCACATCCGTCTCTTTCAGATTTATCTTTCTCGAGGTAGTTTATATGCAAGATTGCCTCACTACTTTCACGCTTTAAGTAATGCACTTTTATCTCGCTGCAGTAACGCTCGACAATCTATTATTTATATATTCAGGTTAAAGTAAAAGTTGAAAAAGTGCTTGTGTTACACGGCGGCCGATAAAATTGTTAACAAAGGATGTTGCGACCAGATAAGCTTCAAAATATTTACTGAATGTAAGAGCGGGGAATAACTTTTTAATTATATACGCGCGTATAATTTTATTCGTAGATCGCGAAAATTAAATATCTCCCTGCAAAATTCATTCGGTCAAATGTTGCTCTCAGAAGCGCTAAGATACAAAAATTGAAGACGCATTAAATAACGCTAATTGTTCCGAATGAATATTCACTGCTAATTAATCCTTATTAGCGTTAAATATTACGTTTTAGCAGATCCAATGAAATGTAAACTGCCGCTCTTGCTTAATTATAATAAACAAAGTAGAACGAGACGGCGAAGAGAGCGTTTGCTCTACTTACTTTATAGTCTCGTGTCTCGTAATGCGCGAGGAACGTTATAACTTTGATAAAATGCCTGCTTTTGCATCAAAATCGTTAAATTTTCGTTTTTATTGCCTGAACTATTCACTCCCGCCCAGATACAATGTGGATTCACTGGCAGGCGAATTAGAATTTTAAAATCTTCTTAAGTAAGCACGATTATTTATGCACTTAACACACACTCGTCTTTATTTCCAGCTAGTTAGCATTTTACGATCGGTAATAACGTAATATTGTAGTGCGAGCGGTATAAACTTTGTTTTCTGCATTCAGTCTGTAGTTAACTCGGGTGCAAAAGTTTATTTCAGATTACGAAGGCTTGAAGATGAAATTACATTAAAATCCATCGAGCTTTCTAAATTTCAGTTTTTAATTCCGAGACTAAATCAGTGCTTAGATAATCGTATACTTTCTAATATTTATCTCAAATATGAAATGCTTTAATACTTTTTTAGCTTCGGAAGGAATGTAGAAACTTAATAAATTCCAATCAAGCATAATATTCAACTAAATTTAGAAATCTTCGATAACTTTAACTTCAGTCCACCGAGAAAACCTCAAAACCGATTTACTCAATCCACATCCGACCGCCGAAAACTCTCCAACCGATCCCCTCCCCAGTCGGCCGCACAATCCAGTCCCCAAAAAAGCCACCTAATCATCCCGGGTCATCAACTCTTACTCTTGCTCTCCCCCCACATTTTCCTTCGGTCCCTCGCTTTCACCGCTCCGCCAAGGTCTCGAACTCTAGCGGGCGCTTACGCAACTGGCTGCAGCTTATTATTAGACGCTCGATTCGCTAATGGGCTCTCGCGGACCTCATCCGCCTCTCGGGAATCGAGCGCGACTGGAGGGCGCTTTTTCCGGGAGCGCAGCGCGGATACATAAATTGCGCGAAACTCGCGTCTTTGCGCGGGCGACGAGTCGCCTCGGGAGCGACACCGGTGCTTCGATTGTCTTTTGTCGTGGGGCCGGGCTTCAAAGTTTAATAGGCTGTGGAGGCTGCCGGGACTTTGAAGGTCGTCGGGATTTCAGGGGAAAGTTTTGATAATTGAGGTAGTTGCGATTGCAGGGCAATGACGACTGTGAACTGGTATTGGTACGAATAGCTTGAGCTTGATGGAAATGGTTTTTTTATGGGATTTAAGGCTTGCGTATATTTTAAATTTCAAACGGGGGTTTTTAATTTACTATAATACAAACAAAGTAACGTGCAAAGTACTTTGAGTAGTTTTAAGAAAATCATAACGGTATACAGATTAACTGTTCAGATTGCAACTTTGTTGATATTGTTTATTCCCAATCTGTAAGCAGAATTCAAACAGTATAATAGCTATAAACTTTCGTGAATTGCAGATGAGATCGTTTCGTATATTTATTTACAGACCTTATATCTCACGCTTTAACTTTTTTTCTAGTAATAACACTCAACCGAAAGGCTATTTCCACTAAAATACGATCTTTATTTTCCAGATTTAGGTAAATCTCGAAGTTAAATCTAAAATGTTTACGATGATTGCATATGCGCGCAGCCTGGAAAACAGAAAGGAAATATAAAACCGGCATTTAAATATTTTTTTACGATTTCTGGTCGCCGCGCTTCTGCAACCTTTAGCCGCGACGAAACAAAATGAACGCTCGATGCGAAACCAGTATATATATTTTTAACGCTCCGATCCTCCGAACCTTTCTCCCCCCGTAAAAGTATTCTTTAAAAACGCTCTCGACGAGCGAACAATATTTTTCGCCGACGTCGTCGCGCCTCCCTGAAAATTGCCAACGGCCTCTCGGCAATCTCGAAGAAGAATGGCCTTCCGTCAGTCGCAGAAGAAAATCCCTGTCCCCTCGAACGCAAATTTCATTTCGAAGCCGCGCATCCCTCGATTTATCGGTGTTTAATATCGAATCTCCCTCTCTCTCTCTATTTCTCTTGGAGATTAATTCCGTCGTCCATCACTGCCAGCGCCACTCCCGCGGCAAAGGCTGCAGCGAGAGAGAGAGACAGAGAGAAAAAAGCGGGAACGCGACGAGAGAGAGAGACAGAGAGAGCCAGGTGCTATTCATTATGCATGAACTTGGAAATGCGTATTTTTCTATCCGTTCGCTTTAATCCCGGAGCGCGCGCGGTACGGCCATAATGCGAGCGTCCGAGGCTTTCGCGCGCGGCCGCGGCCATTGTTCGACCCGCCGCGATAAGATTGATAACCGCCGGCTCGAGCCTTCGTTCCTCGTCGCGGCTTTTGTCTTTGCGCCGTGATTTGTTTTTTTTTTTTTTTTTTCAGATTTTAATTTAATGAAGGAAAAAGTTGCGCGCGCCGCGCGTCCTAGGCTGCGATTAATCGTTAAAATTTCCTTTTACGGCGGGGATTTTTCGATCGTTGCGCCGAAGTATGTTGTTCCGTAATTAAGCAATTTTTTGTGCTGTTCGCGAGGAGGAAGACTTTTTTAAAAGAATTTGTTTAACATTTGTTTAAAATTGTTGATTTAAACTGAAAGTAATGGAAAAACTTGCTCTTTGGCCGGTGTTGTCTGCCTTTTTAGAAAACTCGTGCTTTTTAAAAGGATAAAACAAAAATTATCCATTTAAGTTTACCCTGCAGAAAGACAACTTTTTAAGTTAAAGCTAAAGTTAAAACACACGCTTTCGGTAGAAACCGAGTTTTCTTTAATTTAAAAGAAAAATGATTGCGATACAAAGCAACTGTTTTCCTCGACCGCCCACTCGATTATTAAAAAACTTTACGTCAACGAACAAAGTTGTCGTAAGCCACCCGCATGAAATAATAACGCAACCAATTAGCTAAAACAAAAACAAGCCTCTCCCGGTGTTTTCCTCGCTTTGAGGGGCGGGCAGCGTACTTTCATCCTTTCAGCGCCACTTTCCTCAGATCCTTCATAAAAGGGATCTGAATACAGAATGAAAGTGCTCACGGCCTCGCAAGAATAAACTCCCTCCGCCTCCTCGGCGAGGCGCGCGAAAAGTATCCGAGTTAAAAGGGCGCGGGGGGCGACAACTATTAAAACGAAAAAAGAAAAAAAAGCCTCGGGGTTATTGTCACCTCGAAGGTTCGAGGTTCAAGGTTCCCAGGCGCCCCTCTAAATTTCCCGTCGCCCGTGTCGATACCTTCTCCCGCGTTTAATCTTCTGCCGAGGTCGCGCGCCGGGAATACCCGCCGCGAAAGAAGTACACAAGGCTGCTGCCCGCTCCGCAGGAATTAGGAGAAAGACGCGCCGAGGGGGAGAGAGGGTGATTTAGCAACCCTCGACGCGCGCGCCCGTCGGGAGAGACGACGACGACGACGAGCAGAGTTGAACGAACCCTCGAGGAGAAAGAGAAGCCCGAGGTTTGTGTTTACGGGGAGGCGTGCATCCCAGCACGAAAAATGATACGAACGGCGAAACGGATCGCCCGGGCGCGAGAGTTTTTTCGAAAGAATATACGTATAATATAGCTGATTCACGGCGCTAGATTTTTTTTTTTTTTTAGATTATTACCGCAATTATTCATTATGCGCTGCTGGGTGAATTATGTAGTACGCCGAGCCTGCGGCGCTGCGGCGTGTGTGGAAATTGCCCGGAGGTTGAGGGGTTGTTTCAGGCTGGAAGAGTGACATTTAGCCGGTCGCTAAAGGTTTTTTCAGGGGCTGTGAAAACGGAAAAAAATAGCTAAATTGTACAGTACTAATTGTAAGGCTATAAAATTAATTAGTACTAGTGGAATAATCAGTTTTCTAAGGCATAAAAAAAACTTTCATCCGCATAAAAGAAACTTTCAAAACAAAACTTAGGTACTCTTCTTAAAATTCTTCTCCAAGCATCTTCTTTAAAAACTATTCGGCGATAAACGCTTGTTTCGAAGCTTAACTTTCAAATTCGCAAGACGGCTTCTACGCAAATCTAAAGCGCGCAAAAAACGCAACGACGCTCCTCTCTCTCTCTCTCTCTCTCGGTAAAAAGAGATGGGTTTCCGCTCGGTTTCGTCCTGCATCCCTGGAAAATCGCGGCTCTCCGCAAAAAGGCGGCAGCAGCAGCAGCCTCGACGGGCGATAAATATGCGCGCTCTCGAAACTTTCACGATCGCTGGCGGTGGCGCGCGAGTTGTTTATGCGCTTCCCCTTTCGCGCGCGGGAGAGAAAAGAGCCGCTTTCTCGCGGTTTACGGTTTTCCAGCCGCGAAGGGCCGCCGCCGCCGCTGCCACTGATGCTGCTGCTACTACTTCGCCCGGAGAGCGCGACGAATTTTTTAAGGAACTATAAAGAAAGGAATTCCCGAGCAGCTGCGCTAGGGAAAATCTCCGGCGAGCTGCTCTCGCGCAGTTCGCGCCGCTGGAAAAGCGAGCCCGGAAAACGGGAGGCGCTGCTCTCCTTTGCCTTTTTAATATTAGCGGCTTTTAATGACTTTGGGAATTGCCTCTCTGAGCTGGGGACTTTTGTTTCTTGAGGTGAAACTTATTACGGAGGAGCATGATTTTGCGTGCAATTTTTGTTAATTCTTGTTTTCCTTATAAAGTTTTAATGGCGACTAGACTTTTTCCTGGTTTAAATCATCTTTAAATTTATATCTAAATTTGATTTTGTATTACATTTATCTTACAGATCTTAATTGTATGTAGTTAAACTGCTTTCCTTTCACAGTTCTTTGTCCGCCTTATACAATAAAATAAAACGTTTCATTCAAAGCAGATAATTAAGAATCAGTTGACTAAATTTTACTTTCAAGTCAAGAGTTTTCTCGTGTCACAACTACATTTTACTGAATGTCTTTGCGCGTTCCTTTAAATTACACGGTATTGAATAATTTATTCTCAACGTGAAGTAAGACAATAGAAACTTGGCTGTCCCAACAATTCATTCATTACCATAAGAAAACTTTGCCTTGAAAAGAAAAGCTGCGGGCCGCGACGGCAAACTTATTAGCGGCGCAGTTTTGCTTACACAATGTGCCGCTACGATTTATTAAAATTTTTGAACAACTAATGAAATATCGGTTATTATCAGCGGCATATTCTCTGCAAGCTGCGCATTGTAAGCGTTAATTCTGCGGTATAACGGTTTTTTAAATATTTGCAATTTATCACGCGGAATGTTTCTCCCCAAGCAGAATTGAAGCTTAATAACGTCGACAGTGGAATTCCAGCTGACATTATTATGCAATACCTCTCGATGTGCAATTTTACAACATTAATTCACGCAAGCTCGCGCAACTTTGTCATCGCTCAATTTTGTCAAAGGGTCGTAAACGTATATTCGAACAAATAAATTCCCGCAAAGCCTTTTTCCCCGGCGCTCGAAGCTCCGGTAACGAAAAAGCGTCAAGGCTATCTATTAATACGCGCCAGATAAGCGCAAAGTTCCGTATTTACGTTCTTATTTTTTTCCCCTCTATTTTTACCCGCATCGCATAGATTTATTCCGCGTCACAGCTCTATCAAGAAGATAGCGGCGCGCAAGTGCCCTCCCCTCCTCTCCTCCCTCCCTCTCTCTCTCTTCCATCCAGAAAATTATTGGCACTTAAACCAGCCCATTTGCCGCAGGAACGCGCTCTCCTGCTCTCTGCCCCCCCCCCCTCCTCCGAACATCCGCGTGTGAGGTCGGACTTCCTTATTCCGATTACAGTAATAACCGGCTCTCGCGCCGTAACGACGAAGAGAGAGAGAGAGAGAAGCCTCCCGGTTTTCCCGCGCGCCACAAAAAGGGCGTCGCTAAACATTGACCTAAAAAAGAGTAGCCGGGTATGATATAAAGGGAAAAACAAACAAAGGCGGGAGAGACAGAGAGAGAGAGAGAGAGAACGAGCCTTGTGTCCTTGCTCTCTTATCACCTCATTGGCTCTTACTCATGGATTATTAACGAGCGCAGCCGCGCCGCCGTCGTCGTCGTCTTTCTCTTTTGTCGCGGAACGCGCGATGCGTCACTTATAGACGGCTGCTCGGGAGACGCAAAAAGAAAGGGAGAAAATGAGGGATATACCGATTGCACTCGGCAACGATCGGAGGCGCCTCGCGAGAGGTTTATTCGCGTTGATTAAGAGAGAGAGAGACGTTCGACGCCACTGGCTTTCGTTATACTTCTCTCGCTGGTTTGCTTTTCGGATGACAGCTGATTTCTTGGAAGGGAATTAATAAACGCAACTCTGACTGGCCGATTTATTGGCTCCTTCGAATGTTCTGCTTTGAAGATTGTGTGGTTAATAAATACGGTTTTGTTTGCTTTCTATGAGAGGAGACTGTTAACGTAACGCGCCGACTGATTTATTAAATAGAAATAGTTACATAATGTTAGATCACGAAAGTAGGCTATGTTGAGATAGAACGTATACATATAAAGATTGAATCGTGACTGCTCTGCATCTATTGTTCTTCACAAGAACATTTGAATCATTTCGGCTTGGAACATTAGGAAATTTTGAATACCTTTATTTTCGTACGCGAAATTTCCCTGACAACCGTTACCCAACGTACGAGCCAATTGAAAAAAAAATCTCATATAACACACAACGCAGCGATCCGCAAACGTTCTTCGAAAGCGTCGCTCGTAGATCATCGCGCGCTTATATCGATCCCCCCTCGGCCTCATCCCCGAGGCAACGACCCGCTCTCTCGAAATTTCCATCCCCGTCCCGCCGCCGAGGCAACAAGCTTCGGCAATCTCGGCGGGCGCGAGCGAAGACCGGTTGGTCATCGATACGGGTTATAATTATAACGCAGCCCCGCGCGCCTCTCGGTCAATACACGCGCGGGGGGAGAAGCGGGGGCCGCTCGTCGGATAATCGTATCGTCGTCGGCGGCGGCGGCGGCGGCGATTCCACGCGCGCGCACACATATGGGGCATCGGAGATCGAAACCCGCGCGAAAATCCCGGAGCGGTAATCGTATTACGGCAGCCGCGCCTGCTGCAGTTTGCGATGCTGATGCTGCTGCCGCTGCTTGCCGGGAAAAGGCTCCGAGGGCTCGGAGGGTAATGAGATTAGGCCGGTCTGGCTACGAGGGGCTGCAGCGAAATTATTGCTCTCGATCGCGGCTGTTGCACGGCTCGCGCGGCGCTTCATCGGAGACGGACTGTTTTCGGTTCGGGGCCTGAAATTGCGAGCTCAGCCTTTAAGCTCGCTTTGACCCCCGGAGCTGGTTAACGGCTGATTAGGAGTGGAATATGTTTGTTTTTGGCTTTCGCAACGCGTCAATGGAAACAGTCGAGAACGTTTAAAATTTAGTACATAATTTAGCTTTCGAGCCGAATTTCGGAACCGCGCTTGAAATTTTAGTACCGAAATGCTAGCACTAAACGTCTCTCGCCGAACGACTAATTAACTCCTCGCCTCGTTGCAGGGCACGAAATTATGGATCATCATGGAGTACCTGGGCGGCGGCTCGGCCCTGGACCTGATGAAGGCCGGCAGCTTCGAGGAGATGCACATAGCGGTCATCCTCCGGGAAGTCCTCAAAGGCCTCGACTATCTGCACAGCGAGCGCAAGCTGCACCGTGATATCAAAGGTGAGTCCATTGTACCGTGAGAGCCGTTCCCGAACTCGCTAATTCGAGCGGCGGAATGAAATATTGCGGCGTAATCGCTGCTGTTCGCCCCGGAGTATTTTGGTACTTTACGGGTGGAAGGTTTGAATATCGATGTGACTGACGTCGAATAATTTACGTAGCCCAGTTTTTCTTTGAATTTTCTTTGCGTAGTCAATAATTCGCCCTGAAACGGTTTGAAAGCCTAACTTTAGACATTGGTTAATAAGTTAATAATACACTGTAATTATCAGTCGCTTAGTTTTTGCTTTTATTCCCAAAACATATTCCAAGTCTAAAGTTACTAAAACAACTGCAGTTCCGCTCCCGAGAACTAATAACGTTTACAGCCTCGAGCAGAAACTCGCATTATTAAACCCGCCGACAATAGCAAGCCGCGGAAGCCGCAAGACGGAGGAAAGAAGACCGATAATTATGTTGATTCGAAGTCTTTCCGCGGTTAAAGGGTTAACTCGCTCGCCGAATTTCCACCCCCCTCGAGAGAGATAACGCACGCGGGAGATAGACGGCTGCAGCTTCCAATTCTCGCCGCGAGTATAACAAAGTTCGAATTTCGCGCAAAGCGGACGACGACGCCCGCGTTTTGTTGTGCGCTCGAACTTTTGATGAATGGGCGGCCCCCCCCCCCCCCCTAGGTTTAATGGTGAAAGTTTATTAAACGCGACGGGATAAAGTAACCGCCTCGGTAAATACTTGCGGCTTATTAGAATTTCGATCGGGAGCTAATCTGTCTGGAAATAATGAGTTTATTATCGTTTAGAAACTTTTGACGAGAGCCGCGCGGAGAGAGAAAAACTTGGCATTGTTTTAGGCGATTTTATCGCTTTTCATTGGAATGAAATTTAAGTTTTAATAGACTTTGGAACTCGGGCAAGCTTGTAAGACCGTGTTGCTAGCTTCTTCTATTTTTTTTTTGTTTTAATTATAAGTTCGCGATTGCAGACCTCGATAAGGTATGTTAATGCGCTTGTAATGTGTTCGCCGCGGCATAGAAAATTATTGGATACATATAATTTCTTTTAATTAGGCTTTATATTATTGCCGGAAAGAAACTTGCTATTTTTTAAACAAAATTTTATCAAGCATTTATTTGTTTCAATGATTATAATTAGGCAGGAGATAAAGTAATTGGAAAATAAGCGATGGTAATTAAAGCAATTAAAAAAAAGTGTTTTTACAAAAGCCTTTGTCGGACACTCTAAAAATTTATTACGCTAAAACACAAGGAGAATAAACGTATTTAAGAAACTTTTCCAAGTGAATTTTGTACATTAAACTTCGCTACGCAATATTTAAAAGTAAAATACTCCTCCGTCCGTTTCACGGTACTCGTAAAACTTTTTTTTACAAAAGCCACCTTTATTAATTGACAAAATAATACGTTCCGCGCGAGCTCCGACATTAAAAACTTTCTAATTTGCATGAAACGAAAAAAAAAAAAAACGACAGCGGCGAACGTAATTTTCGTAGAGAGAACTTGAAGCCAAAGCGCATGTAGAAACGGCTCTGTGCAGATAGCGCGGAGAAAAACTTTTCTAATAGCAAATATCTTTGCCCCTCCCCCGCCGTCCGAGCAGAACTGCACGAGAATTCCCCTAGAGTTTAAAGTAACTGGGACGGGGGGGGGGGGGTGGCACACACTGCGGGAATAAAAATTGTAAACTCTTGGCATTTGCCTGCTTTTTCCAGCGGCGAACGTTCTCCTGAGCGAGATGGGCGACGTGAAGTTGGCGGACTTCGGGGTCGCCGGCCAGCTGACGAACACCACCAGCAAGCGGAACACTTTTGTCGGCACGCCCTTCTGGATGGCGCCAGAAGTTATCAAACAATCCGCCTACGATTCCAAGGTAACTCTCTCCCAGACTTAACTTTCGCGGCGAAGCTTCTCGTCGAGCTTAGCGCGCGCGCGCGCGCCCTTGATGTCGGTCGAGCTGCGGATTTATTGTTTTTAAGTCGATTCTTATTTGCGTAATTTTCGACAAGTTTGAGATTATTTAGTGCGGAGACTTTGGCGCCGGTTAAAACTTCTTTGTAGGTCCGTAAAAGTTTTCGAAAAGCCAGAATGCGCCAAAGTAAGAATGATTTTATTTCGCATCGCGCTCGACGGACCGTAAGAAAATTACTATTTTGAAGAAACGCGTAAAATCAGCATCAAATCATTTTATTCGGTGAGAAAAGTAAAATTAAAGTAATAACAACGTAATTGCTCTTCGCGATTTGGAGCGGTGTAAAAATGTGTTTAAAAAATACTTTTTTAACGTGGTAGAGAATAAAAAAGGCTCGTTAACATCATGATTTTTGATAATTCTTTCGCGAAGGTTCAAAGCATAAAACGGTATTATTTAAATAATACTTATGAGTCACTCGCGACTTTTCCTACCTTGAGCTATTTTCGTTGCCTCTGAAGCGGCCTAAAAATAAAAATTCAATACAACAATTGCACGTGAAAACAAAACATTTTTCTAACATCGTTCCCCTAACTCTTGAAAACAATCCTCTTTAATCTTCTTTAAGCTCGTAGTAAAAACCAAATTACACGAAACTCGAAAAAAAAAAAAATGTCTCAATCCTCTTTTGACACTCCGCAACTGTTTTCCAGGCCGACATCTGGTCACTTGGCATCACGGCGATCGAGCTGGCAAAGGGCGAGCCGCCGAACAGCGAGCTGCACCCCATGAGGGTTCTCTTTCTCATCCCGAAGAACAACCCGCCGCAGCTGACCGGCAACTACACCAAGCAGTTCAAGGAGTTCGTCGAAGCGTGTCTCAATAAAGATCCGGAGAATGTAAGTTCGGCCTTCGACGCGCCGCAGCCGCCGCCCCCGCCTTTGACCTTCTGCTCCTTTAAGGAGGCGCGCGCGCGCGCGGCGGAAGAAAAAAAAATCGAAGCGCCAGCCGGCGGAGATAGACATCTCGCGTAAAAGTAATAATTGCGCGTTTTAGCGGAAAAAAAAGACCGTTAGCCGCCGGCGAGAGAGCGAGGCTTTTTCTGCAATGATTTCCTGGATAAATACGAGGAGTTTTTAGAATTTCTTAACGGTACGGTTTACAACGCTGCGTGAGCTGTTAAAGTGATGTAAAACCGGGCTGGAAAAACGCGAGGCGGGAGAGGGTATACTTAAAAAGTAGTTTGCTTTCACAATTTTCTGCAATATTTAAGGAATAGAATTGGGTCGAGTTTCTTGAAAAAATTTTTGGGCTTGATTGATTTACTTCGCTCTTTTTAAAATATAAGATTAATTCGTGGTATTATTATTATTGCAATATCTTACTCGATTGTAAAGCAAATCACTTTGTGACTAATAAAAAAGGAATTTCAAGGGTTAACAAGATACGTCATTTTACAGATTAATTTAAATTGATTAAAGAAATAATGCTCATTATCAATTTCAGGAAGCTATGTGGTTTATTTTATCTTAATAATTTTAAAATACTACTCGGAATGACGCAAAAGTAATAAATAGACTTGACAAACAAAGTTTTTAAAATATTCGTGGCTTTGTTGTGTAGATAAAAACACTGAAGGCATATCACGTAGTGTAGTGCAGCGTGATGTTTTTACAATTGATAATTTTTGTTTTCGAAATTCATGCATTGTTGTAATGTTTTTCCTTTAATTAAACCTTCTAAATTCACAAGAAAGAATGTACAATTTTCTTTAACAATCTACAATTTTTGAAATAGCTTTTTATTTAATCGATCGTCTAATAATCTGAAGCTTAAAGTAATCAATGAAAGTTTGCTGACTAATTGCAAAACCACTACCTTTACTGGTCGCGTGCAATGAACCCACGAAGCCAAGAAAAAGCTCCCGACGATTTTTTTCTGTAAACGAGCAAACCATGACGTCAGTTTTCTTTCGACATATTGCAGAGGCCGACGGCGAAGGAGTTGCTGAAGTTCCAGTTCATCAGAAAGGCCAAGAAGAACTCGTACCTGATTGACCTGATTGACAGGTATAAGAAGTGGAAGTCTCAGCGCAGCGAGGAGTCCGAGACGGAGAGTGAGAATTCGGACTCGTAAGTATCTTTTCAGTCGAGTGTAATCGTGACCAAGCCCGATTACTATCGAGGCTTGTAAGTTTTCGCACGAGTGACGGGCTCGACACTTTCATTCAACGATTCTATCGACGACTCAGCTTGGCGCGATTCCGCGAATGCTGATGGGGAATGATTTTTTAAACTTTCGAATTGTCATGGACGGTTTTTCTTCGAAGACTCTTGGCTCTTTTAATTTGTATTGTTTATATACTGACGAAGAAAACGTGCACTTATAGATTGTCAGTTTTTTTTTTATTTTATTTAATTTTCTTGTGTAAAATTATAAAAAAGTTAGATTGATTGATTCAACTATGAATTTATTTAGAGTCGTGAATTAAAATCGAAATTTTGATCATATCTCTTGCTACAATTTATACATGTAAAATTTTGTTTGTTAAAAAGTATTAAAAGATGAACATCAAATAGCAATAGACTAAAATGCGTAAATGAACTTTTATTATCATTAAAGATTCGTCTTATTGTAAAAAGTTACAACTTAATAAATTAATAAGATAATTAGTATTAATAATGTATGCTAATGGTCGCATTGTAATTCAGGGAGGAATCGAAGCAAGACAGCGACATGGATGAACCGTGGATAATGACGGTGAAGGGACCCCACGGAGCTCCTTTCGCTGTCCCAACGTCCCATGTTCCCATGATGCCTCAGGAGGAGCAGCAGCAGCAGCAGCCAGCCTCTCTGAACCTCAGCCATACGCCAAACCACAGGCCTCAACACAATCAACACAACCAACAACAGCAGCAGCAGCAACAGCAGCAGCAGCAACAACAACAACAACAACAGCAGCAGCAGCAACAGCAGCAGCAACAACAACAGTCAAAGCCACACGCGAATGGAGCCTCCAGGTCGCCGCCTAAGGAGTCCAATCTCAATCATTACAAGAACGACTCAAGGGACTTGTCGACCACAAGCGCTAATTCCAAGGGAGAAAACCAGAAGAGAAAGGCTGCGATGGTAAACGTCAAATTATTACTATGCGCTGTTAATTGAGACTTGATCAGAGATTTTAATTGCGAATTTAGTACGATACTTTATCTTGACTTGAAAATGCAATGAATATACTGAATGAAGTTAAAATATTCTTAAAAATATGAACATTATATTTCGAACGAAAATGTATACAAGGCAAGAATTAGCACGAATACAAAAAGCTAGCATACGTTGATAATGCTATCCTGTAGATTATAAATGAGAATAGGGATTCTAGTTTACTCTTGCTGCTCGTGAATATTAGATAAGCGAAGCGAGGTTGTGGAAACGAAGACTTTAGTTTAAAAAATTTTCCATTAGTTACAGTAATTGTAGAAAATTTACATAACATATATTTTTAAATTGTAATTTATTTTTATTTATTTTTGACAATTACATAAACATATTTTATTTATAACAATGTAAATAAAGTGGACTAATATAAAATAGAAACGCAGTTATTATTAACTTTGCAGTTCTGCATTTAAAAAATATGAATACTAATTTTTAAAATATATTTTAGTCACGACCGCATGAAGCAGCACCGAAACCGCCTCCGACGACTGAAATGAGAGATAGTCGTGATTATCACGACTCCAGCCCAGATCCAACTTTAAGAGGTGCAAGAGATGAACTGTACCGAAAACTATACGATAGAGAACAGCGAGAAAGGAAAGGCAAGTTCACGTTTGAACATGGATCTCCATCCGAAGAAAAGCAAGAGCTGCATCAAAGACCGAGAAGTTCTCAAGAGCTCAAACATCCCCGTAGTCCTGTACTCAATGGCGTCATCTTTCCATTATTATCTGATGTAAGTATGATTATGTGTACATTTACTTAATTTATTTATCATAATTAATAATGCGAAATAACATCTTATTGAGTACTTTGAAATTATTTTCTTACTTTATAACTTTGTATTTAGTGCAGTAAGACAAAATGTTTAAAACAGTTTAAATATTCTTAGTTTTTTCTATTATATTATCAAAAATTTTATTATGCATAATCAAAATTGAATTTTACGTTTGTAATTAAAATTAACATTCCAACATCTTCTAAAAGAATCTAATCAACCGATTATTAGCGAGCACTAGCGAGGGAGGAATTATCGCTAATTTTAAATTAAGAATACTTGTTCAACGAAGTCTTTCCCATTTTAGTTACAACGCAAATATCAGTATGCTACGAGAGACAACGGCGATAGTGGCAGTGCCAGCAGACACAGTGGAGCGGTAGATGAACTGAGAGGTGCCTTCGAAGTCGCAGAGCGAACGTCACCGGGAATGAGCGAGAGCTTTGTCAAAGAAATTCTTAAAGCATTGCTTCCAAACAATCATTCGGATGCTCGACTTTCCATGCTCATGGACAAAGTTGTTTCAAAGTAAGTGAATTGCAAGGTAAAAAAGAACAATAGTAAATATATAATATATTCTTGCATTTAATTATAATTGCATAGAACTGTTTATTTTTATAACTATATACACTGATAAAGATAAACCATTCACTAGTGCTTGGGTAATTAATATAATGCTTATTGGTTACACATCTCAAACTTGTTATTATTGCCTATTTATAATTTATGTCGCATTCTATATAGATATTTATACATAGATTATTAAAATATACGACATAACCGGAGCAAGAAATGTTATGATTTTATCGAATAAATAGGTCACGTTATTAATGCATCGAATGCTTATCACATTATTTACTAATTTGATTAATAATTTTCCATGTAAATGAAAACGTATTTGAATAATGTGCAATGTGTCAGTTCTCTTGTATTAATGATAAGTACGGTAAAAAGGTATTTTGTGTTCGTCTTCGCAATTAATGAAATTTGTTTGCTTTCAGGGATACGTAGGGACGTGAGAGAGCGAGGATTCGCAGAAGACTGTGTTTGGAAAATACATTAACACTTTAGACGATGGGTTGCGTTCTGTCAATTCGCCAAGATCGTCAAGTTTGTTCACGATACCTGATTTGCAGTACCGGCTTCTCAGATCCTGCTGTACGAGTCTGACATTTGCCTTCAGATTAACGTGATCTCGCAGGGTTTTTGCGTTGCACCTGCAACTAGGATTTCGTTTTAATTTTATTTTTGCTTTCGTTTTATTTTAAGAGTAAATGTAAAAAGCAAAGTTGCGCGAATAGCCGAGATAATGAAAGAAGAACTTTGCGGGCGTAACTGCGTTTTCGTTTCTTCTCTATTTCATAGAATCTTTTCTTTTTTTTTCTTTTTCCTTTTTTTATTATTTGTTGGAAGTTTGTACGATTTGGCTGTTCAACGGAAGGCCAGAATTTGTTGACTTGTTCTTGCCTCATTGCAGAGTTATCCGGATTTCGCGCTAGTCTTTCAGTCATCTCAGACGTTTGACGATCAAAAGAAATTTGAAAGAAAATGTGTATTTGTGATTATTTCAAATGAATTATGAAAAGTAATTGTTTCCTTATGTTTGATTCAAGTATTATTGTTGCAGTGCCAAATGTTTTAAATTTTTAAATGATTAATTAAAATTGTTGAAGCTGGATTGGGTGGTTTAAAGAAAAAATAAAACCTTGAGTACAAAATATCAAAAAAGAACATGGAAAAAATATAAGTATAATAAAAGTAGTCCGTCATTAATAATGAAAAATGAATCTCTAGACATTAAGGGCAAGTGTATTAGCGAATATAACATGCTTTTTAAAAGAGTAGACATCGATTTAAAAAATATCATTATATGATATTTTTTCATGCGTGTAGCACTTAGACCTGATTATTTTTCATAATTCATATAAATAAAAAGATGTTTAAGACTGCCTCAGATGTTTCCTTTCGCTCTTAGTAGTTAAATGGCGAAGTGCTCTCAGACACTCGTTCGATTCTTAAAATGATAGCTTCTGCAGAGAAATGTTTTAAAATAAAGCGAATAGCTCAGAGCAATGCTAGTGGCATGCGTTGTTAATTTTAAATAAAGGAAAAAAGTAAAGCGATAATGCGCGTTCCGGATCCTGTTTAAGAAAAAGTGAAATCAGAAGTAGGAAAATCTTAGCCTCGTTGCCAGAGGCTCTGTAAATATGTATTTAGCGCGTTAAAATAGAAATCTTGTTCTAATTATCGACGTGCCTGCTAAATCGTCCTGAAAGTCCGCGATGAAAGTTCGCAGGACCCATCCTTAAATAGTCAAGAGAGCAGAGGGATTAATTTTGAACGATATAGAGAAAGAACTTGCAGCCAATGTTGTTACTTGTACAAGTGTAGACTATACACGATAATACAGCATAAGTAAATAAATTTTTTAACTCTAAATTTATTTTGTTTTTAATGCATTAAGTATTGTTCCAACAACACGAAGCCCACTTTGAGTTTCATTCCAATATCTTAATCGAATGCTTTTCGAGCCTTGAACAATACTCTCAAGTGGCTTTTAGTAACACCGTTTCATCAAAGACAATACGAAAAAAAACTCTTTGCCATTTGCTGGATTTTATTGTTTTTCGCGTATCGCGAAAATTCCCAGAAAAGTTGCAGGACGTCGATGCTTAAAAATCCACGTTGTTTGTAAATGTAAACTAATGTATTTTATAATAAT
This sequence comes from Ormyrus rosae, assembly GCA_035047165.1. Lineage (NCBI taxonomy): Eukaryota > Metazoa > Arthropoda > Insecta > Hymenoptera > Ormyridae > Ormyrus > Ormyrus rosae. Next base: position 2,434,593 of record JAWWML010000052.1, on the reverse strand, counting down.
TATAATATATATACATATATAAATATACAATTCGTAGACGGATTCCTCGTGAGAAAAAAAATGGAAGACAAACCGTGATACAAGAATGATAGAGTTTAAAGAGAGCGTAAGAGTGAGAGTCAATAAAGAAAGTCGATAAGAATATCGGAGATAGAGTTATTATAAGAAAAAAGAAAAACAACAATGTAAAGTTTAATGAAATAAGACTAAGTATTAATTAGCGACGAAGATATGGATGATAAATGCAAACATAAAAAATACAGACACATAACTAAAGGTAAGAGAGCAGACAAGATAGATAGTTGCGTTTATTCTATTTGAGTATGACGAGTATACAAAATAATTCTCGTTTAAAAGCGTTGGAAATCGCAGCTAAAGATATACAAGAATAGAAAGCTTAACTCGACGACGCATTCTTACTTATTTGACCAATTAATTATATCACTTTTATAGTTTTTTGGTTCGTTTTTAGTTGCGAAAGGTCGAGTTTTGTAAATCTTTGAAAGAAAACTACTCTTACGTCGCTGCCATACTATGCATACCTTGGCGATGCATCGTTATCCCTTAAAAATTCTTTTTAATTTTAGATAGTTTTGTCGAAAAAAGAAATAAATACTTTACTTCTTTTTTATCAAACTTGGAAATATTTTAAATTACGTTAATTGTACTTGTTGTGTAATAAAAATAAAATTATTTCATAATTTGATCTCTTTAATTTATATTTACAAACCCTTTTATTTTTTTATATAGTCTATTTTTACAATTTTATTTTCTAATTTTGACTTCTACATAAAATTTTAGTTCCTTATTATGTCAGCTATATATTTATTTTATTAGGTTATTAGTTTTTCCGTAAAATTCTTCATTAATGCATTACAAAATACATTCAATTATTAAAAAAAATAAAAATTAAAGTATATTAAATAATTTAAGCATACATTTCATATATGTTTTGTTCCGACATTTTACAAGTTTGTGAATTACCTATGTAGCGAAAAGGAAATTAGAATTCTAACAAGTACATGAAAATACAAAAAAACTTAATAAGGATAATCACCATATTAAATTTAAACAATATAAAATAAATGGCAAGTACAAACTGAAAATAAAGAGTTTTTCTCTTGATTATAAATAAAATAAAATAAAATAAATTAAATTTTAAAAGAGTTGCTTATTAACATCGAATATTTTTTAAATCTTATTTTACATGGAAAAAAGAATCTTATAATAAGTATGTATACTACAGTACCTGAATACTAAATATGACATCTTACGCAAATGCATGTAATATGGTCATCAGTGTAACATTTCATACAAAAATATCAGATTACTGCTGTCTTACTAATGTAGATCTCATGAATTTATTTTGAAATTGGATCACTCATATAATTCGTAAATTTTAAAGAATTGTAAGTTCCTTAATACAGAGTTTTATGAACAACAATTAAGTCAAAGAGGTAAGTACTATAAAAATTCAATATTTTTATGACAGATAAATTCAAAACAAATGGAATTTTTAAAGCAATATAATTAAAAGAATTAGGAATTGCGAAAAGAAAAGATGTACATAATAAGTAATACTTAAATTTCTTTTTCATTAGTTTTAGGGTTCTATTTTAGGCTTCATCTTAAAATACTACAATTTTTTATTAGCAATCTTATTATTAAAATTAATTTTTAATTTTTGTTAAATTAAAATAAAATTTTGTAGACAAGTATAAACTTTGGGTAAATATAAAATTAGAATTCTGAATATATATTTTAATCTATTGGTTATAATAAAAGGGAAGTATTCTGAAATTAATAAATAAACTTTATGTACATTTAAAACAGTATTTCCATATTCTGTAAATGAAGATAATGAACTTTTCATTCACACTACAATGTAAAGGGCTAAAAGGATCGATTATGATATGTAATAAGCGGCTTAATGGATCATTTGATGTAGAATAGTTCACAAAGGCTTCCAACAATTCACGGTAAACAAGATTATACCTTCCATTACACTCCATTATTATTGTTATTTCAAAAACTGAAGAATTTAATATAATTTAATAGTTAATATTAGTTAATATTTTTAGCAATTTGAATTTTTTGGTTATTCGATGCATATAGTAGGATAATTTAATAAAGTTGCTAAATTAAATAATACTATTTAAATATTTAATTAACTTAGATACGGGAAGCTAGTAAATAAATGAATTGAATTTAACGTGCATAATAAGTAGATACTTGCCCGGTCTGGTAAGACATATCTATATATTATTTTACTTTATACTTATATTTAAAGATTTTTTGGCTTAAGACAAAATGCACATACAATTTAATTTATACATAATGTATAATATATCAATAAATAATGTCCATGATTTATGTGGGAATCTAATTTTACGGCAAGACGTATAATTAAGAAGACGCGATATCGAGCATTTATGACTTGCATCTACTTCGCAAAATTATAGTTTCCATATTTTCCTCTTTGTACATGTAAAAGAATCTTATACTCATGTAATGAAATATATTTGTACACATAAAAAAAGTGATCTAATTTAAAAACTGTAATGATTCTAGATATGAAAAAAGTAATAAAATTCAGTAATAAATAAACGAATGCAATATTAGAAAGACTATTTTTATGAAAGTCGCAATGTTTCCCATTAAATTGAATCAAATGTTCAACTGCCCGAGTTCTCATCATCGAAGAATGAGGTAGAAAATAAAGTTATATCCATTAAACATTTACAATCTATAAAACAGAGCGCATCAAAACTTTTACATCTCGACCTTTACGTGGATATTTTGTCTTGATAAAATCACAGTTACTATACTCATTCCATTAAAACCTCATAATTTTTTCCACGAAATGACTCGAACCAGTCCATCAAATCAACGGATCATAAATTAAACGAAACTTTCATTCCATCAGCAACAACTTTCCTCGAATTTCCAGCATCAGAAATCGCCTCCCTCGCGTCACCGAGCTCCTCCACGAATAATCACCTCGAGAAGCATCGAGGTCGGTGCCGGAGTCCGGAGGGCTTGTGACTCCGCTCGATCCGTTCGAAAAGGCAGAGAGCGTCAGTTTCCTCTCTCTCTCTCCACCCCGGTGTTCCTCTCGCCCGTCGCGATGGTCCTCCTCGTCGATAAGGCAGCGAATCGCAGCGGTGATGCAGCTGCAGCGCGCAGGTCCGGTGCAAAGGTACAGAGAGAGAGAGAGAGAGAAGGAGAGAGAGCGCTTGGCGGAAAGAGGAGGAGGAGGCGGAGGAGAGAGAGAGAGATGAGGAGGAGGCGAATAACAGAGCGGCTCTCTCTCAGTCGGCAGCATCCCGAGAGCTCGGCCAGTGCTCGGTGCGCGGAGGAGAGAGCCCTTTGTTTATACGCGGACACGACTGCCGGCGCGCGGGTTCCCCCGACTCTTTTGTTTTAGTGCGCGACACGAGTGCCGCCGAGATTTTTGTTCAAACCTCCAGGTGTGTGTGTGTGTGTGCGTGTGCGCGGGTGCTTCGGTACACAGCGAGAGCTTTCTCCGAAAGGCTGGGCCGGAGGAGCCGAAGGGCCTGGGAACGTCACGTGTGCACGGGGGGAATATCTCGCGGAGCGCTGGACCGCTCCGAGAGAGCGAGAATCGCGGGGGGCTCAGGTGCGACTGGGATGGGCCGCGCGCTGTTTCTCAGGGAGACTTTTCGATTTTTCGCGGGCCGACGCGGCCGAGGCGAGGTTTGCTGGGTCTTGATGACATTTGGATTGTATCTGATATTTAGCGTCTTCTTTATTAATTGAAATATCGGCGCAAGAGCGTGCAATAATATGCGGAATAACGAAACGTCCCTCGTAAAATAAAGAACGACTCTTTAAATACGCGTAAATAAAATTTCAAGCTTCGAGTTTCTCGATTGAAAAAAAAAAAAAAAAAACGCCGTACGCGCATAAACATGTGCATCAGCGACGTTAAATATTCGTCGTAACGAGCCGCGGCAGGCCGCCCGATGGAAAAAAAGAAACAAGCGCGCAATGCACTCAACTAAGATCGATACTTAAAGCGAGCATTAAAAACAAACAGGCTAAAAAAAAAGAAAAAATAAAAAAAAAAGAAACGAACCGTTCGCGGCGCCAACCACAAGAGAGCCAAAGAGTCCGATATACCGTGTAACATTGCATCCGAGTGCTTGTAACCGTCCTTTGGGAGGAGAAGGAGGCAGAGAGCAGCCTGGAGCACCGCGAGCGTTGCGCGGCATCAACAAGCGGCGCAAGAAAAAAAAATCCAGCGAGAGAGAGGAGAGAGAGAGAGAGAGAGAGAAAAAGGCGCCGCGCGCTTTCGCCAAAGCGGCGGACGCCTCCGCGCAGCCTTGCCTTATTACCTACACCTGCGCGAGCGCGGACTGGATCGGCTGTCGGACTGTCGGAGCTTGGCGCACGAGCTTCTGGTTTCGACGACTGTCGGGGGTTTGCGCGAGGAGCCCGCCGAGGGTTTTTTAATAACTGGTCGGAGCGGTCAAGTTTTGGGGAGGAAGTTGGTTTTTGTCTTGCGAATGGAGAGATGATTGGGATGTACTGGTAGTTGTTTCGTTGCTGAAGGGTTTTAAAAATTCGAATTTCGAGTTCTCTGATTTAAGAACGCGAATATTTTTTGGAATAATTCTATTTGATCATGTAAAACGAATTTTTTGTACCGAAATCAAGAAATTTCCTGTATATTAAACTCCTAACTAAACGAGCAATAAGTTTTTTGAAAATGCCATACTCGACAAAATAAAAAAGTAAAATTTTAAATTAAGTCTTATGTTAAACTTTTTACAGAATTTCGTTATGCTTTTGCTTCCAATTTATTATCGTTTGCTTTAAAAACTACTTCTTCCCAATAAAACAAAAGTTCCACCACCAATAATTTTAAATTGCCATACCGATACCAGAGCTCAATCAATCAGCAATTTTCACATTTACGCGACAGCGTACGCAAAACCCGTCCGTCCGTTCCCTTAAAGCTTAAACGAACGCTCGAAGAATAATTTCCCGAAGCTCCGCGACGACGATCCGCGTCCGCTGGCTCGCGGTGTGGGTTTCATAACTTTCTCTAACGGGCAAGTTAACGCGCGCGCGCCTCCTCCTTCGGCGCGTGCGAATTAATGTACGTATCGCGCGCGACCGCCGCGATACATAATTCATAGATCCCCCCCCCCCCCGCTTTGAAATTTCTATCAGCCGTATACGAAACAGATCCCGAAATCAGATAAATCCCAATCAGCCTGGAGTGTAAAGCGCGTAGCGGAAAACGCGCTCGTCGGATCGCTCGTCAAAAGCTCCTTTCATCGGGGGCAATTTTCCACTGAGCGGCCCATTGTGCCGTCGCTGCCGCCCGTCCCCCTGCGAAAGGGCCGCTCACATGCACGAGTGCGCTCGCGCCAAGACTCGGCCGGAGTCGTCCCAGCAGCATCAGCAGCGACGTCGGCACCGCCAGCAGCAGCAGCAGCAGCAGCAGCAGCAACCACAGAGGAGGAGGCGGCTCTGCGCCGCGCAGCGCGTCGTCGCGGTTTTCAAGTAGTACGTATCTCGATGCTGCAAGCCGCACTCGCACACACGTATATACTTACCTTACTTGCGTAGTATAAATGCAAGCTGAGACAGACTGCAGCTTCCGCGCGCTGCTGCCGCCGCCGCCGCCGCTGCTCTGCTGCCGAGCCGCCTAAGTCATTGTCTGTGTGTCTTGAGCTGTTTTGGTTTTTTTCATTGTTTCGAAGGTGGGACTTTTGAAGGAGTCGGAACTCGGGTTGCGGATGCTGGTTACTTTTGAAAATTAATTTTTTTTTACGCGGCTTTTGGAAAAAGTTTGATGAATTGTCTGGGTCAAAAGGTTTTAATTAGTGGTTCGTGTCAAGTACGGTTGGGTTTCCAAAGGGGCACAACGGTTTAAAGGAGGTATTTTTAAAGGAAATCTTTCGAAGAACAGTTTTTTTAATTAAGGTAATTGATTCTCAAGAATTATTTTTATTAAAGAGAATATAAAATATCTTTTTATGCGCCTCATAATTAATGAAAGTGCACTTTTCTATTTAAATAATTACGTTTTAAAGTTAAAGTAAAGTAAATCCTTGATTACCTCGAAAAAGCACAGTTTGCAAATTTTTCCTAATCGTGGATGCATTAATGAGATTAAACCGTCAAAAATAAAAAACTGCTAAAACACTGTAAACGTCAGTTCAATTAATCGAATTACTTAAGAGCCTTTCCAGCAATTTCAATGTTTACGCTCGCAATCAAAGAACGCTCGGGGTCGACACAATTTAAAATTCAAGAGCTAGATTCTTAAGTCGTGAGCATGCATTTATCCGCTCGCATGTGCGCGTCGCCGGCAAGCATAACTCGAGCACTGTTAATAGAGATACCCAGACGTAATTTGGCTCGTTACACATCGGCCTTACCGGAATGATGGGGAACAGGAAAAGAGGAATAACACTGACGCAAGCACTTGACACGTTTTTTTGCCTCGTAAACCTTTTTCCACGATTTCTCGGAAACGAATTAGCCGGCTTTTTTGGTTTTTTTTTTTTTTTTGTTCTCTTCGCTTTTCTTCTCGCGAATCTTTTTCGAGCGGCTAAAAAACTTTCCCTTAATGGCGATAATTCAAGTGCACCTTGAAACGTTTTATTCGTTCGCAATTATCCTCTCTTTTTCGAGGAGCGATACAGTAAATAATTACAACGTACTTACAACACTTTATGTGTAACTGCAACACTTTACGTAATCATGAATACTTATTTATGATACATACTTATACACAGCTTTCAAATTTAAGTATAAAAAGATAAAATCGCGTAAATTGTTCGTTAAAGATACGCACGGCATACAAAATATCAATTATCTCTCGCTCTACAATATTCATACGAGCATAAAACGTGGGAAAGAACCGCGATAAATAAAAAAAACTTGATCTGCAAGAGTAACCAGTAAGCCGATATCGCACGTTAAATCGAACGATACGCAGCGAAGCTTCTGTAGTGGCGGAACTGGCGCTGTGTTTAGCCTGGCCGACGACATTTCACTTCTCGATGACACTCTTACACCGTAATGCGTAAACCTACACTCGCATCCACTCGTTTCCTTTTTATTTTGCGGTCAGCAGGCTGTGCATTTTCTTCGCTGATGACACACTATACCGCCGCAGCCCGCCAGCAGCAGCTTGTATTAGAACATTAGTTCATAGGAGAGTTTTCTTTTTAAATTTTACGCTAGAAAGGTGTTGCGTTTCGAGGTTCGTCGACGGCGGACGATGTTTCATATGGATATAATGCAAGTCACGAGGAAAGCTGAAACGTCGTTTCGGCGCTTGAATAAACGATGACGGAGGTGGAAAATGTAATATCGCGGATTAGGAAAGTGTCGGGGAAATAATGAGGGTTCGCCAAAATGATCCTCGCACGTTTCGCCTGAATTATAAATGATAAAAATGCGGTCGCCGCGTAAAGCGCCGCGTATATATAAAAGATGAACAGAGGCGCTATAAATTTTGTTTAAGCCAACTGTTGGAAAATAGCCTTATCCGACGACATTTATTAGGTCGCCAAATTTACAAGATTTATGAAAAAGAAGTGCAGGATGTCGCATGAAAATGGACATTTTTATGTCATTACAAATTGATATGAAGATTCATCTTTTATTTCAGTGAGATTTACGACTTGTACTTTAAACGATAACGCTAAATCCTTTTTACAACCATTTGGTACTCGATGTTTATTTTATACTTTTAATTGTAAAGCTGAAATTTAGCGATTATTACTTGCTATTATTAAAGCTATTTCTATAAAAAAAAAATAGTTTATAACATATTACCTGACCTATTCCACCACAGCCACCCAAGAAAATGCATTTCTTCTTTAAAACACGTCTCATCCAGGATTAAAACTTTACTCAAATAACCCAACCGACCCCAGAATTTAACTCCAATACAAATAACATTCGCCCACGCTCCCGCAAAACCCGACAAAGAAAAAGGTAACGCGCGAAATCAGGTCTTTCGTTAAAAGAACTCTGTTTACCTCGCCCGTTGTCAGCTTCATATTTCAAAAGGTAAAGGGCTGGCCTCTCTCCGCGCGTCCCCGAAAATAAATCATGCATCCGCGCGGGTACAAAGGGAATCGAACGAAGAATCACATGGAGAATTAATAAAGGTCGAGCGAGCGTTATATCCGCCGCCGGGGGAAAAGCTCTCTCGGGCGAACGAGCGCTTTGTCGGCGAGAGAGCTTTTGCCGAGACCCGCAAGCGCCGCGTGTATATTTCGAATCTCGATAGGACGGATGACCCAATTATCAGAGGTTACCTCTCGGCGAGGAGGAGGCTTTTGTTTTGGTCGTGCGGCTGGAAAATTTTAGCGCGATGGAAGCTTTCGGAGCGACTGCGGGGGAGCTCGATGAATGCTTCTTTTTGTAAGGCTCGATGTGGTTCTGGAAAAGATGATGGTTACTTTCCTTTTTTGCTGTTTCTTTTTGGAGTACAGACGCAAAGAGATACTTTAAAGTTATAATAAGTTTCGCTGTAATATTGTCACCATAAGAAACTTTGTTTACAAAAAGGATTAGTCATGAAACTTCTGTGTAGATAAATGTTCAGGTTTACGTAGATATAAAAATTTTGACACGTGTAGAAACAACTTTTCAGTTTTTATTAGATATCTCCAGGTATTGTTACATTACATATTACTCGTCATCATCATACATATTATAAATATGTATAGAATAAATATTTTCAAGAGATAGTGACAATTCTCACAATACAACAAAGTTACCTCCTTCCAATTTTAATTTTCCATATCTTTTGATTAATGATAAACTCGTGTCATAAATCAACGTGACTTGCAACTCTGAATCCTCCGACATCCCCATTCACGAACCTTCCACCCATCCACACCCACCCACTAAAAATCCCCCGTTCCCTCCCAAAGAACTTAAACTCCCCAAAGCGAGAGCCGGCCAAAAGCTCGCCGTCCACCTGCCCGGCTCCGAAAGCTCAGCTGCAGCCACACCCAGCAGCGATACCCCGAACTCTCCGAAGTGCGGCGGCTCTCGAGATTACGCGCGCAGCGAGAGACGCAGAAGCGGGCCGATTAGCCGCGCGCTGTGCAGTTCCCCAAGAGAGACGTTGCGTGCGCGCACAGGTGCGACTGATAACGATCCGCTCGGCCGGCTGGCGGCTCTTTCGGACGCTTTTTCGCGGCAGTGAGTAAGTTTGATCGTTAGCGGGCGGCGGAGTCGGGAGACGCGGGAGGAGGATTCGATCAGCCGCGGGTAAATGTATAATAAGCGCCGCCGTGGATTTTGTTCTCGACGGGAGGAGGCGATAGAGGCTGCTGGTTTGGATAATTATGCAGCTGCTGCTCGATAATCTAAACGGAGATTGATCGACTCTCTCGACTTCTGCACGGCGCGATAACGTCGTTTCAGTCGAGGAGTGTTTCGTATTGTTTCGCATTATTTTGAAATTCTGCGAAACGCTTTTTCCGCGTTTAAAGCGCTCTTTGTGAAAAGTTTCGTTTGCAAAGTTTTTTGAGCGTCAAACCGTTTGACCGTTTCTTTTTTTCTTTGTAGTAAACAATGTTTTTCGAGTATTTAAAAACATGGTGTTTTGCTACGTGACTATTTCTAGGTTTTTTAAAATTCTTAACAGAATTATCGACGAAAAGAATACGTTAAAAACGTTTATTGCGAGTTAACACGCTGCTGTCTTACCGAAACTGGTAATAAAATATTAAACGTAATCCACACAATTCGAAATACGCAACGGCAAAAGTATATACACTAAAATTTTAAGGGTCCATAAAACACTTACATCTGGCATATTTCACCGAAAACGCCGCCACCAGAAGCGTCCACTTACCTCTGAAAATAAAATATACTAAAATCTAATCAAACGACGCTCGAGAAGTAACGCGGCACTGCAGCAGCACAAAGCCGCTCTCGAACGAGAAGGAGTTTTTTAAAAATGTAGCGCAAAAGCGGCCTTTAGCGAAAAACGCGCGATTGTTAAAACAATGGTGATGTAAAAAGTACGTTTTCAGCGGCTGCTTTCCTCCGATAAAAGAATAACATTATACGCCGCGCGAAGGTCTAACGAGTCTCGCGCGCTACTCGGCGTTTAAAACGGTAGGTGAATTTCTCTGGCGTGCAACTGAGCGCTGAAATTGATTTTTGGCATTAGCATAAACACACGCTTGAAAATCTATTCGGCTTTAAGTAGCCTTTTTTACATTTAATTTAATTAATGTAATTAACTTTTAATGGATACTCTTTACGACTGGATTTCTTTCGTTGAAAGTGTATATTGTTTTATGCAGGAAAATTTACACAAGATACCGTTAGGTATTATATTTAAATACAATTTAGCTGGTTATAGTTTTTTTTTTTTTAAACTCTTTTATTATCGCAAGTTTTACTTATTTCAGTTTATTTTTATGGCCCGACAACTTTACATGTGAACCTTATCTGAGCACAAGGCTTTAGTGTGAAAGACTACTTGCTAAAAATAGATGATCGATTAGACGTAGATTCTCGGAGATACTACTGACAAAAGATTGGTTACGCTTCTGTCGAGTGCACTCATTTTTCATTGAATTTGATAATCCACAGTCTTAAAGAGATCATCTTAAGGAAAATATTCACTTTAACGAAACCGAACTGACGAATTAATCTGCCTCTTCAATAAACCAATCGCCCGTTCGACCGAAAGAACCGTGCAGTAAATAATAGCCTAATGGACGTCTTTGCGATGCAAAACAGTGCGCTTTAGTCCCAAGAAAAATCTTGTTCGATTTGAATAAAATATCTCCTGCCGACCGAGACGGCCGGTTTCCCAAGCGCGCCCGTCCAATAAAATCAAAGATTCATTCATTCAAAACACGAGAGAACATTAGCATACACTGCCATTCTCCTCCCGCTGAAATCATCGCTCGGTTTTGCGCGCCGCGAAATTACGTAAGGCCGCGCGCGGGCCCTATATTGCGAAACTCCTTATCGTCGCTGGGTTATCGCCGAAAAACGCTCCCGCGATTTCCTCGGAGAGAAGAGAGAGAGGCTTTCTCTCTCTCTCTCTCTCGGCCGTCGGCGCAGCATCAAAGAGGCCTTTAAAGCGGTGCGTCGCTCGTCGGAGGCGGCCAGTCGCGTCGCTGCAGTGGAAAAGGCTGCACGCGCGCGTTTTGTACATATCGCTCGAGTCCGGCTGAGCGTGACGCGCCACGTGGGGGGATACGTAGTATGTTATACCGACGCGTTTAATTACTTATTTTTCCGCGCCGCTCTAAAAAGCCAGCGGCCTGTGCAGAGAGCCAACTCTTTTTGCCCGGCCGCCTCTTTTGCCCGCGCGGCTCGTTTTTCTCCGCTTGTTATTTATAAAGCGCGCGCGCGCCGCGAGTGAACAGAGAGCGACCAGTGGAGGAGAGGTGATACTGTGCGATTAGATCGCCGGGGCTGTTTGCTGCTCTGCGTGACAGTGTAAACAGTGCGGGGGAACACACGCGTGCGTACACGTGGATTCTGAGGTAAACTGGCTGGACCGATGGGCTGTTTGTTTTTGGGGTTTATAGAGCTAATGTGTGTTGACTATCGGCAGTTGCGGATATACAGTTGGAGGCGTTTGAGGATTTTATGGGTGCAATAAAAGCCGTTTGTCTTGTTTTTTTTTTTTTTTTTGTAATACTGATGATAGCTGCGAGCGTGTAATTCTTTTTTACAGTTTAAGGTGACTCGAGTAAAGTTATGCGTTGTAAAAATAGAAACAGACAATATTAAGTTGTTTTAGATAGCAGCGCAATTGTTTGCATAAACAATACATTCGAAATGATAGCCGCGAATCGTTTCTATAGATTAGAATTTCTAATGTCAAAACGGGATCGAGATTAAAAATTTAAATTAACTATTCGTAATCTGTAACTCATTAATTAATCATTTTAAATTGGGCTTCGATACATAAAAACTCTTGTTTCGATAATACTTTCTTTTCGTGTTAATTTGAAGCCAACTTTTTAAACAAGTACTTTCACAAAATTCTGTATTCCAAATGAACGCCAGAACATGAACTTTTTACTTCTAATGGTAGGTTTTTATTTAACAATCTTGATCTGCAAAGAGAAAATAATATTTTCACAAGTAAACAGATACCTTATTTAAATGAAAACCAGTCTGCGCAATTGCACTGCCAATCAACTTATTGGCATTTGTAATTAATGACTTTTTGCAATTTCTATTTTTTTTTTGAAATAGTATACGAGTAGCCTTTTCAAATCCAATTACTGTATATTCTTGCGCTAATTTAGAACTTTAATTGAAGGCATATCGAAGCTTTCCTTTTAATCTACGGGTAAAAAAGTTTTAATATTCAAAATTCTAATAAAATCTAAATAAACATTTATGTATAAACTAGACAAAAAGATTGAACTCTATTAAAAATAATAAAATATTGAAAATTTTAATAAAGCAATGAAGAAATTGTAAATTGCTTCCACGAAAGCTCAGTACTTTAGAAAATGCTTGAATTGACATTTCCTGGATTCAAAGCGAGGAAAAGTGATAAGCAAAAATTTTGCAATATCCGCGGAATTTTAATACCGGCTCCTTAAAACGACAGTGAAATATTATTTCTACGAAAATAGTTGTTCCATTCCGTATAATACAACTATCAAAAGCTTTTAAAATCCTTTCTGAAATCGTTAGAAACTAAATAAAATACTTTACCTTTAAAGGGCCTGAAAAGTCTATACACAGTCTCGAGTAACGATAGAACTTTGCCCAAGTTCATACATGATGCAAGAAGCAAGTTTGGACAATTTTAAAGGACGTTTTGACATCTCCGAGCCCTCCCGCAGATTAACACGTTCGCGGGAGCTCGATTTAATTTCAAAAGTTAAAACGATATCGCTCTCAATTAAACTAAGCCGACAGACACGGCTCTGATTTATAATTGATCGAACGAAAGCTCGCGCAAACGGCAGAAAATGCAGCTTTCACGACTATAAAACAATAGCCAATTGTTGCTCCAGCGTATCCATTCAGCCGCAACGCCGCTGCTCCTTAATTACCTCCTCCCCCATTCCGCGCCTAAAACACAATCGGGCGCTAATCCGTCTCGAAAAGCCGGGGGATTTCGCTCGGCTCGGAAACTCTCTCGGTGTACCCGAGAGGCTCGCTCGAGCGCGCGCGCTTCGCCGTCGCGGCAACGCATCGCTGCGGACAAATAGCTCGCTCGTCATAGCCGGCGATCTGCTTAATTCCGAGACGCGCGCCGCGCTCCTCTCGGGCCACGCCTTTCCGCGCGCGATTTTCTTCCCCCTTTTGTTCCCCGCGCGCGGTTTTTTTTCTTTTAGCGCAAGCAGCTTCCGTGTATATCGATTGACCGCGCGGGGCGGGGAAATTGGCTCGGGAGCAGAGAGAGAGTACTGCGTTATCGCTTATCAACCGACCCCTTTCCCGCGGCGTCCTCGAGCTACTTGGAAAAAGGAAAATGCGTAGACAATGCGTGACCGGCTGAGAGACCTACATTCACTCGATTGAACTGCCTTTTTTCTTTTTCGTGATGTGGGCCTTTGTTTGTCGCGCGCGCGCGAGCCTCCTCTGCCCGTGTCCGATGCCGTACGATTGTAATTGCGCGCTGCCGAGCTCAAGTTTTGTTGTTTCGGAGTTTATTTGTAAGGAATCGGAAGCGAATGAAAGAGATTCTATAGATACTTGGGGTCGAGAAAGGTTGAATTGTTCTTTATTAAAATGTAAAAGCTGCTTTATTGTATTGTGAAATGTAGGGGTAATTAATTATATAAGTAGTGCTTATTAAGATTGGAACGACAAATATTTAAATTCGATTCTTTCAAAACAGTCTTCTTAAAGACTTTGCTAAGGCCGTTAATTTAAATACTTGAGGGCGGGCAGAAAAACTTGGATATAAGAAACTTCTTTCCAACAGCAGTTTTTAATTATCCCAACACTTTAATAGTCTGCATTCGACGAGCCTCGCATTTATAACGACGTATCCCCCAACTGGCCGAGAGAGTTTCATTTTGAAATTTTCAAGTTTTTCTCGCCCGCTAAACGGGAAACTTTGATCGTTTCAAGTTTATCTTTCCCGCCGACTTGGCCTAGCTTTATAAATTCCGTAAATAATTTACCAGCGAACTGGCGAATCGAATTAGAATTGTTAAATTAGTTAATTGGAGAGGAGCAGCGCGAGATTCCGAAAGAAGTATGATTCACGCGCGCGGCGTGCCGAGAGCTGTTTTCATAATTAAAATTCATAAATTACTTCGTACAAAGGCACACGATAATGGAACGAAGTTATTCTCATCAGGAGTGGCAGGCGGGGAAATTTGCAATTTTGATACAGATTGGCTTTGTTGCGCAATAATTAGTAGAGCAAACGTGTGAGGTGTATTCTCCGGTGTAATTTCCTGACATTGTTGTAAACAGCAATCCTGCAGTAAATTAAATTTTGATATCGTCCGGTTGCCGTATTTAATTGAATGCGTTTAAACAACGTCAACCGAAATCGGATTAAAAATAAACCAGGATATTTTTTATTAAAAAAAAAACTGTTTCGTTGTCGACCTATGAAACAAAAAAAATAATACTTTTTACAGAAGAAACCATATACATATTTTCCAACAAAAATTTTATAAAAGTCCAGCATTCAGATCGAAGAAATATCGTGCAGATATTTCTTCCATCCCACATTTTACTGCGATCGTAATCCGGACCGCCGCGCAGTTTTTTCGCGATCGCCCTAAATCACAAACGTTTCCTCGCGACGCGTCCAGCAAGCCAAGCCTCAAACCCGCCGATTTCCCCCTAAACGAAGCGGCCCCGTCGGCTCCGCGCCTCCGAAAAAGCTCCTCGAATGACCCTCCAATATCGTCCTCTCAACAGGGGCACCCTTGACCGGTAGTTGCGGAGCTCCTAAATCCATCAGCGCCCCTTCCGCCGGACTAAAAGAGAGTAGTAGCCCGAGGCAAGGTCGGGGCTCATCGACTTTCCGATGAATAATCAGCGGCAAGGCCGGCGGGCCCCCAATTCCCGTCGATTGAGGGCCGCGTAATATGCCGCGGCGGCGGGTCAAGTGCAGCAGCAGCAGCAGCAGCAGCAGCAGCAAACATGATGGACCAGACGGACTGCACGCTGCGGCCGAAGATCGAGATCGTGCGCGTGCCGTCCATCGAGCGCGGCAACTTCCGGCCGCTGGACGGCGTCCAGCTCAGGGCGGCCTACAGCCACGTGCGCATCGGGACCTACTGCCCCGAGCCGGAGCCCGAGCCGCCGGTCACGCCGAAGAGGTTCGGGGACGTCAAGCCGCCCATCGAGCAGTCCAGGAAATACAAAAAGTTCGTAGATTTGTATTCGCGTATTTTAGGGTTGTGCGACGATGGATTGGTACTATTCGATTGTAGGGCAGCGTTTATTTTGGTGAATCGGTTTTTTAAAAAGTTTGCAACCGAGGTGAATCTGTTGAATTTTAAATTAGCGAGAAATCTCGAATACATAATCAGTTTATAAAATTTTACGTTATTAAATTATCGTTGATAGTACAGTAATTATAAAAGATATAAAAGAAAAGAATCCACGTTTGTATATGTTCTTGCGGCTTCTGAAAAAATTCCAATAAAATTTTTATAGAAAAAGCAAAACATTTCATTTCATATTTTTCACGTTTACGATGGACTTTTTACCATATACGTCTTTTACGCTTTTAAAAAAATATTTATTTAGTTTTCCAATATACTTTTGAATTACATTTAAAATTCAAAATTACCGCTCGATCGTTCTCCAATCAAAAGCGGTGTCGGTGTAATTTTTTAAGAGTGAACAAAATTTTATTACAACTGACAAATGTTTAGGAACTTGGGACCAGTATCAAGACTGCTTAGACGTCGACATCATTCGACAAGCCTTGCAACCAAATCCTGTGATAACATTTATAGTGTCAATAAGAGCAACAGCTTCTTCGAGTGGAAACACGGACACGGCGGCCACGACCAAGGTAGACTGCATTTTCTCTAAACTTTTCATTTTTATCGTCTCATCCATAGTCTAAATATTATCATGCTTTAGAATAATGATATTCGATGCTATAAATATTTGGATTTGCTTTCATCTGCACTCTCGTTTATTGTGTGTTGGTTATACTTATGTAGTCGTGACGTGTTTAAATAAAATTCATACCTTGTTTTATCTTAATTAAACGTGCGTATAATTACAAGAATTCATTTTTTTTATATACTTTAAACTGCTTTATTAATACAGTATTTCGAGGTATGTGTCTTTATAAATTACAGCAAATTTTTTGTGAACAATACCATTCTATAGAATTTCTCTTCTTTTAAAAGCATACGCCTTTTAAAAGTTCAAAAGACTCGTACAATTTATTTTCTTTTCCGACTCTTTTTCAAACTTTTAATGGGTATATATTATATTTTGAAAAAGAAACTCGCACGAATCTTGCGCAGAACCGGTTTTCGATCGAAAAAAATTCGTATCTCTTCCAATACAAGACACCTCAAAATTCTCCCAACGATTCAAAGTCAGCCTCATAAAACCAAATATATTTATTTTTCGATAATTAACAGCCCGCGGTTTATCTTACCACCCACATCATTAATGCATCTCCCACTAAATCAGCGCAATCCAAAATCGATATCCGTATCCAAGTCGCATTACGAGAGACACTAAATTGAAACAGCACGACCGATGATTGCAGGACTACACGTAAGGCAGAGCAATAGCTTAGACTGGCGAGTCGGACGGAGCATCGACAGGAACTCGAGCAATTTGGAGTGCCGAAAAGCCTCTCGCAGCGCGGAGCAGCTATCGAGGAGCAGCACTCTCCAGACTCCGAGCACAAAGTAATTCTCAAGCATTTTCCTTAATTGAGTTTTGATAAGCGCGCGCCTCTCTCTCTCTCTCTCTCTACCTCGGCTCGCGAAATTGCTCGTTTAACCCTTTGCCCAATCGCTTTAAAATTTCATCAAGCCGCGCGGAGAGTAAATTATTCACTTTTAATGCACGCGCAACCTCTTTCGCGGGCTTCATTTTTTTTTTTTGCTTATTACGTATATATGTATAACGGGAACTGGAGTAAGTCGGTTTTTAAGCACTGCAAAGAATAAATAGGCTGAAAGAATATTGAATCGGGAACTTGGCTCGTTGACAGATGCCTTCGTATATACGCCAGATGAGGAATATACATCGGCGAAATTCAATAAAACTTTTCTATATGACCCAGAATTGGTCCCTCCTGCACTTTTCGATGCAGACTTCTTTCTGATTAAAGTAGAATGTTCGGATAATAAAGATTGATGCCTTTGTAATCTAATTATAAGTAATTTAATTTAACACCCAAGTCGGTGTGCACGTCAAAGGAAAATATTAGTCGTCTTTATTATATTTATTAAAGCACTTGATTAAATTTATCAATATTTACTGGAAGAATTTTACCATAGAAAAACGCAGTTAATAAAGATATCCCATTACAAAAGACAAATATTATAAATAAAAAGTACTCCCAAGCTTTCGATATATATAATTCCCACAATATTCCTTCTTCGCTTCCCACCATCCATTTGACGATGACTTCGCGACCTGCAGGTCGAAGCTGGTCGCCCTGATGCGCCGCCTCTCGCCCCGGCTGCCGCGTCCCACGAGCAAGGGCTCCCTGCCCTCGTCGCCGGCGAGCCTCTGTCCGTGGGTGCAGGTCGAGTACTCGAGCTTGGCCAACGGCGAGGAGGCCAAGCGGGACGAGCAGCAGCAGCAGCTACTGCTTGAGAGCGACTACAGCTTCCAGCGGGAATTGCAGCTCAACGAGATGCGCAAGAGGGCCATCAAGGCGAGAGTGAGTATACTGTGCGAGTATTTATTTGATCTCGGACGAGCGACCCTCTCTCTCTCTCTCTCTCTCTCTCTCTCTCTGTGAGCTCGGCGCGGGGGTCTTTTTCGGGCTTAGCTCGAGGAGGTGTTCGTTTGAGCCTTTCGCGAGTAGCTCCGAGCTGATTAATGCGCAGAGAGATGTTCCAGTTCCGAGTTGCTTTAGGCGCTTGATATTTCGGGTGTTGTAGCGAACGGGGAAGTCTTGCACTGGGACGGAAGAATAATGTTATTTTAGAGCTGTTATTAAACGTTTGTTTTGCATTTTTAAGTGTTTTTACCGCGCGCTCGAGGATTTATATAAGTCTCTTTAAACGACGACGGAAATGCGTTCTATTGTTGTTTTTAGAAAATTAAAAACTTAATGTTTTAATTTACATTAGAAATATTAAAAAGCAGTGCTTTAAAAGTATATAGTTATAAAAAAACAACCTAAAGTCTCTTTTCATTTTTAATATCGTTTACTCTACTGCACGAGAGAACAGATACTTCTCAGCGCGCCGTTTTTCATTTTAATGAATAAAGCAGCCCCATATTTTACGTTATCATCTCAAAAGAGAACAGCGTTACTTTCCGCTACAACTCACAGAGAGAGAAAAGTAAGCGATAATTTTGTTTTTTTTTTTACTCTTGAGCTCGTTACATAAAATAAACACTGAGAGCCCGACTTTTGTTCCGCAGCAAGTAGAGGTAGCGAACGGCGCAACGGTAATAACGAATGAGCCGAAGAGTCCAAAATCTTGCCTGCAGCCAAAAGTACAAATTGAAGAAAAACAGGACTCGATTCCGAATCTGCGAGCGTAAGCCAAAATCAATAGCCTTTCTTTTATATACTTACACCTCTTTTCCATTTCCGTAATCTACCGCCACTCGTTTTTTTTTCTAACTCTTTTATCACTTTTCTCTGATATGCTATTACTAACTGAAAATAAAGTTTCCTACTTTGAAATATAATTGTATATATTATTATTTATGGCAACTCCAATAGCGTAGTTTTAGAAACCCTCTTAGACGTAGAATAATTAGATGACTCGGTATACCAACATGCAAAGTTTCCTGCACTTCACGGTTGATAATTATGTATGATTAATGACTAATTAAACATTTTACTAACTTAGCAGATTGATGACAGACGTATTAATTAAATTAATTACTTACTTTGGCCTGAAAGCATGATTAAATAGAAATTCGTTTCAATTAATACAGAAATTTGTTTCAAACGCTTGTCGCAAAGTAATAAATATTAAATGACCGATTGAATCTCAAATCGAACTGTACCGGACTATGTCTATGTCACCGAAAGTTTTGAAACTGAAATATACTTTTTATTTTATTTCTCGCTGATCAAAATTATACCCGTTGCACACATTTGACAATTTCCTTTTTTTTTGTTTTTAATACCTTGTGGGAGAAGAACGAGGACTCGAAACTGAGTAAAACAATGTAAATGTTTACTCAAAAGCCTGAAAATTCGTGGTACGGCAGTAGATAAATACAAGCTGGAAAAAATAAAAAAAAATATGTGTGCAATCATTTCGATAGACTTCAATTTCAAAATCATTTGATGTACATGCATAGCCGGGCTTTGCGATTTGAGGTGAAATAGGCCTGCAATTTTCAATATACAAAGGAATTGAATTTAAAATTACTTTTGCGAAAACAATAGAAAAAAGTGTATTTATTCTGCAGAATTGAAGTTTTGAAAAATTTTCACAGAGAATGAAAGAAAGGGGAAAAAATGTCTTTTTATTATTTTTTTTATATCCATTTCGTCCATTCAATTTCCTGCAAACATGCAACAAAATAAATGAATAAACATGTGAAGTAAATTCTGAATTCAAAGAGTGTTTTATTGCACACAAGTTGATTTAATTTATTATACGTGTTTTGCAAATTCAGAAATCTGATGAATTTTTTGCGCGCTGCAAATTAAATTTATCATTTACTGAAGTTATCCCTGTGCGGACCAGCATTGTAATACCTGATGCCGCAGTAAGCTTCTGAACTTCAAAACTATAAGGGCTTCCGTCGACTTCTCTCTCTTGAGTTCTTGCGTCTTATGCAATTCGTATGTGCTCGTCTTACAAACTTCTCGCCGTTAAAGTTAAACCAAGTTTACATCTCTGTCGTAGATTTAATTTTATATACCATATTCGGATACCGTTGATTTCGTCAAAAAGTTATTAATATTCGGTTGGTTATCAAGGAATTTCCTAAAAAAGTTTAAAATTCAAGGTATATCTAAAAATAAAAGGTATGGCAAAATGTAAAAAAAAAAAAAATTTTGTTTTAATTTGTCGTGTCTCCTATTCAAAGTCATAATACTAACTTACATCTACATATATGTATATTTCTGTACATCAAAGCTAAACAAACGAACCTTCAACAAACGAACGTGTCACCAAGAATATTTATTCATGCACTTTGTCGAACCTTTTACCTCCCCGAATCTCACTTTAATCTATATTAAAATCCAGCAGTCCCGCAGCATTCCTCGCAGCCAATACGTATTCATCGCCTCGCCTCCGTCCCTCATTTTTTATTCATCCGCCGGCCTCCCGAACAGAGCAATTAAAGCCAGTCCTCCGGCGACTCGATCCCACCCCTAATTAACCCCGCGCGCGCCTCAAGACCTCACCGCCAAAGCAGCGAGAAACGGCTCGTGGATTATCGAACGAGCGCCGCGCGTCTAAAAATATACGTAGCCGGAAAGAAAATCTCGGCGCTCTCCATTCACGGCCAAGCGCTCACCGAATCAATGAAAAAGAGCGGACCGTCCTGAAAAATGCGAGTACGTGCGGCCGAACGAGCGGGAGGGGCTTGCGTCGTACGTATACGTGCAACCTCTTCCGCTCTCGCGGCGCGCGGACGTGCGTTTTTGCGCACGGCGATCGATGAACCGCGCCGTGGAGGCTTTCGAGGACGAGGGGTCAGACTGCGCTCTGACCTTTTGCTTTTAAACGCTGCGGTATTAGCATTATTTTTTTTTTTTGTTTCAGGAGGATAATAATTAAAGGCAATGGAATTACTTCATTTTTATCGCTGCTTTTGCCTTCTCAATTTGATACACTTTTTTTAATTTCTTATAGGATTTTTCGTTATTGTACAAAGCTAAAATAATTCTGTTTTACTTACTTTTAATCACGTACATATTAAATGAAAATCAATAAACAGACGTTTGAAGTTAAGTGCACTTGTCGTGAAAATTGACATGCCAATCAATTCGTTAAATTAATAATTCTACATTAATATTAATTAATGAATTAATTAATTTTGGCTCTATATATCATTTCTTCACAAAATTAAAGAAGTATTTTATGTACATTTACCATTAAAGCTCCTTCCAGTTTTGATTAAATCTCGTAAACATTTTTTTCAGTACTTATCTCTCTAAAATAGAATAAGTGAAAAGTGTATATGATGCACTTTTCGTCATGTCAAAAGTCTTCCACGTGCAGTAAGTGAATATTCACTCATTGTGTAAGTGAAAATCATGTAAGGGCTGGAAAAATTAAAAATTTTCACTTATAAATTAGTGAATTTTCAAGTGCTTATTAATTTTCAAAATAATATTTTCACTTATTTATGCGTGAAAACCATACTCACTTCAAAAATAAGTGAAAATTTCACTTATTCTTCTTTGGAGACCTTCAATGTCGAACCGATTAATGCTTTTAAAATTGATTTACAGATAAGTGATGAGAGGTATTGTTGAAAACGTTATTTATTCGATTGCGTGCTTGCTATTGTAAAGATAAATTGTACGAAAAGATAAAAAGAACAATACTATACGTCAACACCGGCGCGAATCGATATTATTTATCAGTATACTTTTTATTTAGTTTCATTTCGATTTATTATTTATTTGAAAAAGTTTGCGTGCAATAAAGAGAAACCTTCGATATTCCGTTGTTGGTAGTGCAAAGTAAATATATACATTTAAACTCCCTCTTTTGTTTGTTGTAAATAAGTACAACATTTTTTCAAATTTAACTTGAAAACGATAGGTATAACCATTACGGAATAAAAAATAATACCACGGTGTTTTACGCAATCTTTACACAGAATTCATAAAGAAAAATTCACATAACTCGCTTCAAGCTTGAGCGGCAAGATTGAATAAAGCCCTATTTACTCGTTTACCCGAGACCGAGTTGGAAGTTTTCTCGATTCTTTTGAAAAATTGCCTTTCTATGTGCTATGGAACCTCGTGACACACTGTTCGCATAATTGTCAGCCAATAAATCGATGAACGTGTACATACGTTTTATATAAATATTTTCATCCCTTCTTCGCCAACGTGTTCTTATTTTTAAATCTAATCTCTCGCAAAACGAGTCAGTCCCCCCATCGAAGCGCGGAACTATTTAAGAACGACCGAAAACAATTCTTTACGCCGAGTTTATCTCGATCCCCGCGTTCTAATTTATCGCGGGAGACGGTGGCGTTAAATTGCGAGTCCGCGTATAATGTAAGGGACACGCGAAGGCTTATATACGTTATCAGCGACGCATTTGAATAATAATTTAGGCTGTACAGCTATCGAGATTCACGAAGGTGTTAAGGGCTGCGATATTCTGAAGGTCCTTTTTTACGCGCGGATCGTTAAGCCTTTTTCTTGGAGAGGGGTGATTAAGTTTAATTTAACGTCGAGATGAGTATCGGCTTTTTTTTAGCGAGGAATATTATAATTATTTTAAGGACTTGTTTTTTAAGCACTTTTATTTGTGATTTGTTATCAGTCTGAAAGCTTTATCTAATCTGAAACAAAGTGTCCTTTTAAAAATTGTGGACTGAACTACGCGGTTGAAAAACATTCGCTTCCGCGATAATATTTGCTTTTAAAAACGCAAAAAGTTATTGCGTACACAGCGAAAAGTCTATGTAAAAGTTAGGTAGTAATCAATATTCTTTAAAAACAAATATCGAATGTTAGAATATTATCGGGGGCAATTTCAATAATAAATATTTTAAAAATAAACGTTAATCAATAAAACTATTTCTAACTTTTTAATTTTCGTAATAAGTCCTAAAATTTACTCTTTTTGTGAAAAATAATGTAGTAGTACTTTACTTTTTGGAACAGTATTTCACACGATTCATTGTTAATTAATTGAGCAAATTTTAAAAATAAAGTAATGTAGAAAGATTTTTTGAAAGAAAGAAGGACTTCTTATGTAATTTTATTTTAGTACTATTGAATATTGCCTTTTTGTGAAATGCAAAATAAAGGACACTAGAATTTTAAACGCGCACATCGCGTGAGAAATCTCGAGCATGGATAATGGTTGTGTATTGGTTGAATAATGGCTGGATAGTAGCTGGATAATCGAACGACTATTACACCTAGTAGTCGAAGGTTCAATTCGATCATATCGCAATGCATTTTAAAGCAATAATTTGCGAGGTATACGTCGGTAACACAGAATTTTCTCATGACTTCATTGAGATGACATTTTTTTATATTTGTAAGAAATATTTTTTTCAGAAGTATTGACTATTTTGCATATAAAATTGCTTAAGCACGCATATTAAATCATATAATAATTACAAAACACGCATTTCAGTTTCTTATAATTTTTGAAAAATGTATAAGTATTACGATTCTATCAGAGTTTCTCTGTAAATCTTTAATTTCTGAAAAAATTAATGCATACATGTTTGACACTTAAACGATTAGTTATTTATTTACTTAAGCCATTAAACTCATCAATTAAAATATTAAAAAAATAAATAAAAATCCTCTCAAAACAAAAGAATAATGAATCTTTTCTAGTGTAATACTGTAAATATTATTTTCAATAATTTTGAAGGAGAAGGATAAAGGGTGAATAAAAACATAATAATTCAGATAAACGATCATAAATACTGATGATTTATATTAATACAAAGACTATATTACATGCCAATCGCACGACGAATATTTAACGAAATTCCTTAGTGCTTTTAGACAAATGCCAATCACTTCTCGTTGCCGTCGCAACTCTGTACAAATTTATTTAAAAAAAAAATATAATAATAATAATAACGGGAATCGAACCGAGTCTCAATTCATACGTCGCATTCGTTTATAAGAAATCGGACATTAATTTTAGCATATATTCTCACTTCTTGTCTTCGTTTTATTCGTAGTAAGTGCACACCAAATTGTAGAAGTAGCCCCTGCAATAGTGGTTCACGTACTTGTGGACGCGACTAGTGCCGCCAGTCTTGTATACCAGGCACAGGTGATTGTCCTTAGACGGCACGTGGATCAGAGCGCCCTCCTCTTTCCTCGTGTCGACATAGTCTATGGTTTCTTCCTCTGACGTCTGGCCCGTGTGGAACTGCATTATAACGTCCAAGTTACCGACCTCCTCGCCCTCTGGTTCATCGTCTTCCTGTTCCGAGCAATCGAAAGAACAGTCCAGTGGATCGGATAGGTAATCGCCAATGTCTGAGACGTCAGAGTCGTCGGTGTCGGAGTTTCGTCGGTTTCTCTGAGGAGTGAATTCGGCCTTGGTTGGAGAGGTTTGCAAGCTCCTCTTCTTGGATCTTGGCGTTCTCTCTCTGCTCGTACACTTGGTAGCGTCATCCTCGTTGTCATCTTCGCCGACACTACTTGGAGGGGTATTGCAGTCTGCTTCCTCGCAGATTTTCCTGCTGCTGGAATTGGGCTCTTCGAGCTTCATAATTTTGGAAGGAGAGCATTCCTCTTCGGTTTCATTGCCTTCAGTTTTCGTTGAAGAGGAAGAAGGCTTTTTATTGTCACTGACAAACTTTGTCTTCGTTGACATATTTACTGACTCTTCGTTGTCATATTTGCCAGCAATCAATGTGTAACAACCTTTTGACCATCTTTGCAGCTCTATGGTCATCTTTGGATTCATTGTTTCTTTCTCTGGTACCAGATCTAATTCTGTATAGTTTTTTAATAATTGAAAAATAGTAATTGACTTGAGCAATTTTATGAAGTCTTGCAAAATTTCTGGTAAACTATCTTCTTCAGCAATTTCATAATTGCGTAGATCCGCTGGTCCAACCCTTTTCCATTTGATATTTTCTGACTCCATCTCCTGAGACAAAGATTCATAAACATCAGTCTTAAGGAAGTCAGACAGAAAGGCAAATGACTCTTGCTCTACATCCTCTTGGATTTCCTTAATAATCCCTGGGTACAAATAAACTTTAGAAATCCACAAACTTAAGTCTATCTCAGTTAATTCGGGTTCAACAAACGACACTGGTGGCAAAGGTCTTTTTATATTTTCTCTCTCTACAAGTGGTCCATGAAACCAACCATTGATACTCCATCTAGATCTTTCTGAAGAAGTAACTTCTGCCACTTGATGATATGAGTTATCTACAACTTCAAAAAATACCAAAGAATTATATTCAGGTATTAGAGACTTGACAACATTTCTTGGTTGCCCATTTTCATCAGAATCAAAAAGATCTAGAGCGCCACCATCCTCCTCTGTCCACTTTTTTGACAGGTACAAAATATAGGCAATCCTCCGATCACCTAAATTATCATCGTGGCATAGAAGGTAATCAGTATCGGAGTAACAGGAACTTGACATGGATATTGTTTTATTTAACTCAATATTTGTATTCTTCTCCATCCAGTCTGCCATGTCTGTCTGAAAAGTTTTATACAAAGTTTTTATATTAGTCCTACATACATTTGCTAAATCGTTTGATTGTTCGAACTGAAACAAATCCATGCTGTTTCTTCGAGTTTTTACATCAAGCAATTCATTCTTTACTTCGTCCATAAACTCCTCACTTTTGATAAAATTTGTAATTTTACAGACACGAAATGGCTCTATTATCACCTCCAAATTGTTAGTTTTAATGGGAGTCCTGTCATGCCAATGCTTGTAAAAAGTCTCTTGAAACTCTGGCTCGAACAAGTGATTGGAAATAATGGAATGTTTGGATTGCTTGGTCTTGTGCTCTTCGTGATCCATGATCCGTCACTTGAGCAGAAAGTGTTTCTTATCCTCTACGCTCAGTAAATATATAACTTGTCGTATACACGCTGAATCCTTTGGTCTTTCCACGCGGAGAATATATATTCAGTTTTTTAAAGGGTCAGTGACTGTTGCAAATATCACATTTGGTTCTGCGGCAATGTCTTCAATGCCTTAAAGTCTTATAAAAATTTCATTATTGTAAGTCAATCATGAAATCTTGCTCTCT
This sequence comes from Ormyrus rosae, assembly GCA_035047165.1. Classification (NCBI taxonomy): domain Eukaryota; kingdom Metazoa; phylum Arthropoda; class Insecta; order Hymenoptera; family Ormyridae; genus Ormyrus; species Ormyrus rosae. Next base: position 2,408,529 of record JAWWML010000052.1, on the reverse strand, counting down.
CTCATACTTGCAGCTACTTACTTGTCTACCAGGAAAATTTTCTTATCTCCTTAGAAAACAGAGCAATCAGTCTTCCCAGTTCTGCAATGCGAGCACGTGTTTCCGTATTCAACTATTCGAATTTGCCGCCAGAGTCAAGGGTTCCGGAAACGTGGTAGCAGTAGACAATTTTTTCGCGTGTCGACTATACAGTACCCGTTCGCGAAATTCTTGAAAAACTCTCCTTTCGCCTCGCTTTTTTCACTAAAAGCTTACTTTCCTGCTCTCTCCTCCTCGATTGCCTCCTGTACAGCGGGCTCGCACTTCTACGTGGATCAATCCATGGGAAAAATCCGTGCGTGTCTGTCGGCCCACGTGGTCGCAGGCTCTGAGCTCTGCTGCTCTCTCACCTCGTGCTCGCTCGTTATCTCTCGAACGTGGCTCTTTCTGCAACAGTAAGAACAGCAGCGTGGTTACATATTCCTTGAGTCTGAATATCGAAGCACTACTTGGAGGGCTCCGCTCCTAGCTATTCACCGGAGAGGAAAGACACTGACCTGCGACGGTGTACTGCGCTGCGCCTTGTGTTTTTCCCCAAGAGAGAGAAAGAGAGAGAGGGAGAGAGAGAGAGAGAGAGAGAGAGGTTCAATCGCGCCGCTGCTGCTGCTGCTGCTGCTGCTGCTCCATGTCGCGCAGCACTCGCGTGTGCATTATACCTATCACTACCAGAGCTGCGACTCTACTGTTTGACTCGAAAACATCGATCCGCAGGCTCGTACGTTTCCGGGGGAGCCGGCGACCACGTGCTCGCTTGCCTCGTGCTGGAAATTTATTCGCCGCGTGTTTTCCTTCCGCGGGCAGATAAAGTAAATACTTCGGAATAGGCCGATGATTTAAGCACCGTCCGTGATTACATCACGGCCTAGGGGGGAAGGAGGCTCGGAAATCGGCGCGTTGGAGGTATGCGGAAAGGTGGTAGATAGGTGAACGGCTCGGGGGAGGTGTAATGAGCGCTGTACGAACGTACGATCCTGCCCGAGAGAGGAAATCGCTCGGGAATGTATTAGCGGATGCAAAAATATTCAGAGCTGCTCGTAAATAGCGCGCAGATTGAATTTTCTTTAGGCAGGACTGGTCTATTGGGGTCGATTATGGTTATGCTAATGAGATACGGGTTTCTATTTTTGAATGCCTTTTTTGTCATGTAGAAGAAACTTAACATTTCAGTGGAGTTCTGATTGAATAGGAATGTAGTCAAGGATTCTGTTAGATTTTCAAGATTTAAAAACTTTTTTAAAGTGACTGGTAATATTTCGAATTGGTTACACGGAAAATTTGAAAATTGAAGGAGCATCAGCGGAAGCTGATCTTATTCGATTTAATTAAATTTAATTCCTAAAGTAGATTCTAAATTTTTCAAAATATTTTTATCAATTGTATTTATGACATCATGAAATGTGTTTGCTATTGCGTCACAGAGAAATTAAACACTTAAGAGAGCTTCCGCAAATTTTATCTACTTAAAGTCACAAACTTACAAATATTTCTAAGAAAAATTAATCCCATTAGTTGCGTTTTATTGTATCGTATGTTTCTATTATTCTGACTTGAAGTCAGAACAATGCAACATTTATCTGAGACATCGTTGGAGAACATAAAAAAATACGATCTTCAAATAACGATGTACTGAGAAAAAACAATGCTTTTATTAGAATGCAATGATCTATATAACAATTCAACCTTGGACGATAACCGTTCCTTTATGCTGACGATTAACGATTCATTGAAGCAATAAATTAAGTTCTTGCATTGGTTTAAATCAAAATTATTTCATTTAAACCAACATTGATGGTTTGATAGCGTAAAAGAATCATTTAAATACATCAGTGACTTTTTTTAAAAGTAAATTAAAACGTGCTCAAACAAAAAAAACGCGAGTAACAATTACAATTTTATAAATTTACTAAAATTTAATTCATAAACGATTTCACGGTTCAACGATGTAAGCGAGCATAAAAATAACCGAAGCAGAGTTTAATTTATCTTTTTAATTTTACTGGTTTGATCTATATTTAAAGCATAAAGCTATGTTTTTTTGTTAAACTTTATCGAAAAATAAATTGAAGGAAAATGCTTTTACAATAATAGATCAGTGATCTATTTTATTTTTAACGATTTAACAGTTAAATACAAAAAAGACGTTTTAATGAGATTATAATCACCAGATAATTCCCCAAATAAACCTGCGCTCAAGTGTCTCAAACGCCTATCGAAAATCCTCTTATCAGCGTTTACCCGCTGTAACCTCTTAATCATCTCTCGTGACAGCCTCCACCTGCTTCGGCACTCCATAACAAAAGCCCTGCAGCGCATCCCGCAGATATCACCCCAATTCTGTAACGATGCAATATCCCCCCCTCAAAGACTCCACGCCTGAGTGCCTGAGTCTGATCGGCCGAGCGAGTAAGGTTGCGGCGGCAGCCGTCAGATCGCGCGGTCGGTTCTTCACCAGGGCTCGGCGAGAAGTTGGTCGCGGCGGTTTCGCTCGCAGTCGCAGAGTCCAGTGCGCCGCAGTAGACGGACGGGCAATATGGCAGTTTAGGTTCGAGCGTGACGGATTCTGCTGCACGTCGCGGGGCACACCCTCCCCGTCGCTCTAAATTCTCCGCGTCTCACACGACAACACCTCGTCACGCTCCCCGCTTTCGTTGACAAAAAAAAGAGAAAAAAAAAATTAAAGGGCAACGTAAACACGTAGTCGTCGGCAACAGTCTCGTAACCAGTGCATGTGACACATCTCTCCCAGTGGCGAGCGCCTCCTCCGGAAGGGAGCTGCCGATCGTCCCAGGATCGCGAGGCAGAGGACAGTATTAGCACGTGAGTAGTAAAGGATCTTTAGTCGAGGATCCGTTTAGTGGGGGAGAGTCGGTCGCACGCACGCTGTCCCGAATGTATATTGTCCGTCATTGTTGTTGTCTTAGAGGCAAAGCACTCTCCTTTCGCCAATTCACACTTCCGGACTGTTCTTCAGCCCCGAGCGAGGTTATGACCTGGCCTGCCCGCAACAAGCTCTCGCGGGAGAATGCCAAGAAGCTGACACCCTTTTCGCGAGATGACACGTTCCCTCCTCCCCCTCTCTCTCTCTCTCTTTCTGCCTGCAGCCCGTCTGGCCTCTTTTCGAATTCGCCCGTTCAAATCGTCGTCATTGATTAATAAAGCTCGCCGCTACGTTCAGACGTAAATAAACTCTCCGCAAGTAAACACAGAGGAGCCGCGAATTATCGAGTAGCGCGGTGTGTGTATCAGCCATGTTTCTTTCGATCGTCTCTCGCAGAGTCCCCGACGTGCAGCCGGAACCGTAAATAACAGAAAGCGCGCGCGCGCGCGCGACTTCCGCGAAGCAGCCGCGCGCCCGGTCTGGATTTACGGTTTCGGGGGGGCAGGACACACGCATACCTATATACACGAGAGGCTCCCGCTCTCTTTCTCTTTCTTTCTCACTCTCTCGCGAGTAGTCCCGGACTGGCCTTGAACGGGACTCTCTCTCTCTCTCGCAAGATGCGCGCGCGCGCGTGCGATATTCGCTCCGCTCTCGACTCTGACCGAGGAAGACGGCGTGCTTCTTTCTAATAAGTATATGTGGGCACGTTCGTGCGCCGCCTGAATTTTCGGAGCTGGAAAGGTGTATGTCGGGCGCGCAGAGTCGGGCTGCGCGCGTGTGTGGGTCGTAGCGGGGCCGAAGCCTTTTTCAGGGATCCCGCTGCTGCTGCCGAGCTGAGAGGTGTTTTGTCAGGGGAGGAGAAGTCGATCGAGGACTTGGAGGTTAGCATAATTCTGGGCTATTGGCGGGCACGAGGCGAGGCTGTTCGCCGAGTTAAATTTCGGGAAGCCGAGTGGTAACAGCGGCTTTGGGAGGCGAGTCAGACCGCGGTAGAGGTAGCGAGAAGTGCTACTTTCTGTTACTACTTAAAGTTTGACTTGGTATCTAAGTAGTACGAGTCCACGATGTTTTTTTAAAACGAGATATTTTTTTTAATGCACTCGTTTTGTGCGAGTGAAAATAATTCTAAAATCTTTCTTTTTTTATTAAATATTTACGACATTTACGTTTCAAATGTCAACATTTCTTATCGGAGAAATAAACACTTGTGATAGAAATTAATATCCCTAAATTACGAAAGAAATAAAAATAAAAAGAATTATTCGAAAAGCTACTATTTCGAAAGGGCTGCGAATAAAAAATTTCAGCAGTCGTCGCCGATCGCGAGTGAAACGAAGCGCGAAGCAATTGACAGACCCGGCAAATCCGCCTTTTAATGAAACGACAATGAAATCGGGCGTCCCCGCTATCTGGTCGGCCGTCAATCTCGCGACGTCGGCTGATTTCCGCGGCGTCGGAGAGCGGCTTTATATGGAGGTGGCCCTTTTGCTCTTCAATTCCGGCCGTTGACACTCGTTTCCCGTTTCGGCCCTTTGCCTTCGAAAACAAAGCTCGAATTCATCGTCGTTCCTCTCTCTTTCTCTCGGGATCTCAAAAGCGGTACATATACGGTCGTACTAATGCATAGTTGCGACCATTACTCGGGAGAGCTGAATAATGACTATGAATTTAGACCTAAATTCCTGCCTTCTGATGCATGCTTACAATACACCGGACATTCGTCTTCTTTAGACCTTATCTTTTAGAATCATCTTGAATCGCTTTAAGTACTTTTCTATTTGAAAGAAATTTTGCTTCGTGAAGACTGTTCGAATTGGTTTTTTTTTTACATGTTGATTTAAACATTTGGTTATTGCACTATTTGGATTATTTAAAATGACATTAAATGCCTCACTGAACTTTGAAATATTTAAAAAGCTTAAGTTGAATATAAACTAATATAAAATACCTAACATTTACTTAACAGACTAAAGTTACGCGTATAATTTGCAGCCACGTAAAGGTTAAAAGAAGCAGGCTAACTTCAATGCTTTTAAATTATTCAATTTAAAAAAATGCATGATTGACATACACGACGTCGGTCGAACAAAAACAGTTCTAATTATCTTAAACCATTTTCCCGCCAGTAATTATTTAACTACACCGGCAATAAATCACAAATTAAAAAGCCAGCAAAGCGCGCGCAACGTCGCGGACGAACTGTAAATAACTCGGCGAAGCCATTACATCAGTGGCATTTTCATATTCAAATGACCCCTCCGCCCGGTCATTAGTTTCATTAATCTCATTAGAAACGGGCCGCGAACCAGATCGCGAGTCCATAAAGCATCGAGAGAGCTGCCCCCGGCTATAAATAAAAGCACAAAGGGAAAATGTGTCTTCCCCGGTAATTCGATCCGCGGCGTCCGCAGTCGTTCCCGATATGCACGAACGAGCTTTTTATTCCTTCTGCGGCGCGTCGATGTATCGCGCGAGAGAGAGAGAGAGAGAGAGATAGAGAGCGCACCTACGGCGTACCTAACGTGCAACGATATCGATTCCTTTGTTCCTCGGGCCGTGCGTCTATACGTCTGCCCGGCGACTCGTGCAGAGCGCCTGAAATTTCGCCTCGCTTTTCAGCAATCGATAATACGGCCTGGGTATGTACAGGGTGGACGCCGCGAGCGCGTTTTTCGCGGTCAATCGCCGCTGTAAAGCGGCGAGTGGCTCGTTTAGTTTCGAGGGGAAAATCGTCGGGGGTGGGTGGTTTCGCTGCAGATTTCGTTGGAGGTGGGATTTTTGAATCTGGGATTGTAAGTCGAGGTTGGCGGAGTTGGTAGTCGCGGCGCGAGGCTTGTCTAAAATTGCGAGTGTCTTAATCGTTTCCTGCAATAAAGCTGGAGAGAGATTTATTACTTTGTATAAGGATTTACTACCGTCGTAAAATTCCAATACAATTATCGTCATACGTAGGTAGGGAGATTTTTTTAGTAGGCTGATATACTCTTACGTTAACTTTCGAGAAATTCAACTTGAAATTTGAATCTTCGTATTATTTAAGGGAAATTGTATGAAAAGGAGTTCTTGCACGAGTAAACAAAAAACATAATAAAATTAAAAAATACCGAGCTATGCATAAATATATTTTTATTAATAAATCGCTCTTTCAACTAATTTAGAAAAAGGAAACTGACGTGTCCTTTGATACACCTTCAAAACACAAAGTTTCGCGCGAGAATCCCTTAAAACTGCACGAAAAAAAGGCACTCTCCTCATCGCGTAATTACGAAATTGAACATCACCTCCCAACGAGCGGCAATTAATCCCGCAGACCCCAGAATCGGACACGCGTAGCAACCATTATCGCGACACGCGCTTCCCCTTCTCCCCTCGCGATGTCGTACAAACACGTCCGACAAGCTCTCTCCCACCGAAGCGCACAAAAGCGTACACCCACCCCCGTCATTGTCGAGAGCTCGACAACAGAAGGTGCGCAGAAAATATGAAATTGCACGGCGTGTCCTTTTCTTTTTTGCTAAAAACAAAAAAAAAACGGGGAGGGGGGGAGAGAGGAGAAAAAAAAACAATGGGGGGTTCCCCCGGCCAGACCGGATGGCCGGCCGGTTAGCATAACAATCGAAGTCTGGCGGCACCGTTCGCCGATAGACTGAAACGACGCGGACGCGCGCCACCGACCCGGAATGCAGCCGCCTGGAGCGCGGAATCGAACGACGAGATCGAGGAAATTCGTGTGGCTAACGGGACGAGGAACTGATGACCGCCCCGTTCGGAGCGCGGTTGCTTCTTTGATGATCGATGAACTCCGATTGGGATGAATTTAATAGGCGAGGCTTTAATTGGGGCGGATTAAAATTATATTGTTCTGGAACACCACGCGAATCAGGTATTATAATTCATGCGGATTAATGGAAGGTACTTTATTTTGAGCGAGAAAATTGAAAATTATTTTTTTAGAAATACATAAAATTTCACTTTTTCCGTTATTGAAGATATAATATGCATTGTCTGCATAACAGATTTCCTGTGTCATTTGAGCAATGACATTAAGCCTATAGCGTTGATGCTACAATTTTCGTCAAGACACTGTTTATTAAGATAATTTTAAAATATTTAAGTTTAAAAACTCATTATTTCTGAATGCTTGAAATAACCCGCCTCGTTAAATATAAAAAAACATTATTTTACTTTTTTAATACAAAAATATGAAGAAAAAGGCGTACGCTGTGAATGTAAATGTAAATGTAAATCTTTAACTGTAATTTTTGAACAAAAAAATATTTTTAAAGAGCGCATAACTATTAAAAAATCAAGCATCAGGCTGAAAGGACGTGTCTTGCTTGATATTTTTCTAATAAAAAAGCAGAACCCAAAGTTATAACAAAATCCGTAACGCAAAACCTGCTCTAACAAGGAAAAATAGTTGGACTTCCCGGTCCATAAATTTATACAGATTTATACATAAATAATACAAAGGGAACTCCCTAAATTAAAAAAAAACAGACTGTCAACGCAATTAACCCTCGCCAGCACCCTCGTCCGTTCACACAATTACTCATCCCAACGTCGACTTCCACCTTTGGTTATTTAGGGTAGTAAGCACCGGAAGCTCATTAGAATAGGACGCGGAGAGTTTGCGCAACAGGTTGTGAAGCGCGCGAGCTTCCTTTTCGCGCGCGCGGCTCCCGCGTCCTATAACTACGCGGATACATCCAACTCCCGGGAGCGGCTTCTGCTCTCCTCGTTAAACGGCCGCGGCGCGAAGAAAAACCGCCCGAAGAAATTTTCCTAAGAACGGAAATCTGGTCTGAGAGGCTTATCCGATTAAACGTCCGTCGCCTCTCTCTCGCGCGGCTTTAATGAAATTAAGATGCTCGTTTTCCCGTTTTGATTGCGAGGCCGCTTCGCGTCTTGCTTCTCTGCTTTTTTTGTTTTTTTTTAACGGGATGCGTGCGATAAATAAAGGTTTTATCGATCCGGCGGATCTTTTGTTTTTCGTTCGTATACTTTTGTTCCTCCGGATAATATTTCCAGCTGCGCGCGACTTTTTATTCGCGCGCGGTAATGATTCGGCGCTCGCGCTCGGCAACTGTACAGCCGTCGTTTCCAATGAAAATACACGTCAAATCAAAGTTTTATAAGCCGATAATTCAATGGAAGCGTCAGTCACGCTTCGACCGTTAACTTCCCGTCCGATATCAAAAGCGTCCGTAAGCTGGCAACGGCTTCTAGAAGTGCATCAAAACTGCCGGCGAGGATACTTGCATTTTTCACGGACGTCGTTCGAAAGTTCGTTGACGTAAGCAAAGGCAAATATTGTTGAGGCGACGGGCACTTTCAGCGACCGGAGACCGGCTGCCGGGATTTAATCTACTCACGGCGCGTAAAGAGAAGACAAAAGAGAAAGAACTCTCGCCGTTTCTAAATGTTGGAATTATACAGGCAATGACACGCAATTTTTTGTCTCCTTTCCCGCGGCTGAGCAGTTTCTCACAGGTTTCTTTCGTCGCCCGATGTATTTATCGGTTTCTTCGGCGGTATTTGTATTCTCTCGCCAGGTTCAATTATCTGTAATGAAAGTATCATTTGAGTACATTTGCATCGAATGACACTGGGATCTCTCGTTACCGAAGTAACGTAATTACTTATTCATTTGAAAAAAAAAGAGTCGCTTATCGGCGAGCTTTAATTTTTTTCACTTGTCTATTTTTAAATCGATTCCGCTCGAATTCTTGAATGACTTGCCGTTCGATTGTGGAGAATAACGTAAGAGCTAGTTTTTGTTCAAGAAACCACACGGAGACTGAATTCGTTCCACTTATTAAAAATGATTCTTCAATTTCCTTTAGAAATTCACGCAAGAAAACGCGGATTGAGGTCTAAAATTATTTTTTTTTTCCTCGAATGGCATTATCAATCGTATTTTTAGAAATCAATTGTTTCCCCGTCGCGATACGAGAAATCAGTTTTTCGAACAGTACGGGAATAATTGTGATTTATGATTATGGGCGCAGTATAATTTTCTTTATTGACTATACGACAGTTATAAAGCGACATTGAATAGATATATCTCGAAAGCGTATCAATATTTACGGCAGTTTTATTGTATCACCGCCTGCAAGCACATCAACAAAATAATTTGTAAGATAAAACGGCTTTTGGTTCATTACTTTTCTTTCCTACATTATTAGATCTTTGTGAACGCGCATATATACTTTCACAATGTTGAAAAGTGGAAAACGAAATAATTCACGGTGAAAAGAAGCGCGATAATTGCCATTTATGTTACTCGTGTCCACGTGAGGAGAACTCGGACAGCACTCGACCTCATTTAAAAAGTCTTCTCTTATTAAAGCGAAGCATGCGCATCGCGACTTATTAAAAGTATTTCAAAAAATCAATTGCAATGCGTATATATATATGCAGCGCAATTAAAACGTAGAGCTTCATTCTCACGTTCTCAAGACTTGAAAGCAGCATTAACTGTACAATTCTCGCATGAAAAAAAAGTCCCACTCGAAAAAGGGAACTGCTTATTACAAAGCTCCTCCAGTTCAATGATAAAGAAATTTATGGCCAATAACGCGGTCTCTTTACACTAATTGCACACTCCCGTGCTTACGGTATCCAAAAAGTCAATCGCGCTCCCTTAACGGGACCTCCGGCAGCAGCAGCAGCAGCAGCAGCGGCGACTCGTCCGAACGCCGTATAACGCCGCTTCGAAAAGCGCGCAATAACCGGCCCGCGCTGCGTTCGGAACTGCGGAAAAGGCTTTCATGTACGGCGCCGTCCACTTATTCGGTAATCGGCTCGCGTACGTATAGCTGCCGTGTTTACCCGGCCGGCTATTAGCTCGGCGCAGTTTCGACCGGATTGACGAGCCGAGAGTCTGCGTAAGAGAAAGAGAGAGAGAGGTGCGCATAATTCGCTGCGAGTTAATGAGGAGAGCTCGTTGCACAATTCCGCCATTCAGACAATGTTCAGCGTATGGGCTAATGCGCGCACGTGCGTGGACGCCTGTGAATCGATTGCGACTCGAGAGAGAGAGAGAATAAATCGCGAGATTGCGATCGCGGAATGCCTCTTTTTCGGGCTGCTCGTTGGAATATTGTCGACTGCTGATTTATGGCAGGTTAGATATTTAGAGGAAGGGAGCATGAATTGAGCGGGGGACTCGGGTTTCTCTTTTTGTTTTGCTGTCGTTTCTGATGTTTATTTGATGTCTGCTGTGGAGAGGTTATGGTTTCACTAATAACTGTGCGCTAATACGTCGGATAAATAAAGACGGGTATTTAAATTTAAAATTTTTCTTAATAATGTATTTACGATGGTACAGTTTATTATTATGGAAAGTGGGTAGAATAAATTTGAGGTCGTGAGTCAGACTCGCGGTGTGGAATCAACGAAAATAGCTTATTTCTCACTTCGTGAAGAAAGAGTTTGCAATACTTTTAAAAGGCAAACGTTTTTTTTCAGCTTAATTAAAAGTTCGTGGTAAATAACGAAAAAGCGAACACAATATAAAGTTTTCAATTAGCTCGTCATTGAAATATGATAATAAAAATTAATTTACATGAATTTAAATAATTAAAAACCACTTCGAAAGCGAAATGATTTCTGCGCAGGGCAAACGAAAGGCAGATTGAGTTGCTATTGTAAAAATGACAAAAGAAGAATAAAAACGAAAATATCAGAATTTGAATAAAATGCCAACAATATAATACCAATGTATATAAAGCTGCAATCGTTAAAAGACTGAAACTTTCTAAGAAAAGCTCTCTTTACAAATTTACGGTACAAACTTCAACACTTATTCCCAAGTGCACGTTGCACCACAGAAGCTGTAAACTTGCAAAGAGGCAGGAAAAAGTAAAAGTCCCTCTCCTCCCCCATTGTCTCGTTGGCGCGATTAGCGGGCGATTTGTCCATCCCAATATCATGCGATACACGGCGGCGATAAACAGGTTTTAACCTCCGCTACCGCTGCACGGAATTCCCCTCTCGCGTAGCCGATATACCTATATCCTCCCGCGGCCGCGGACTTCCCTTCATTCATAATTTATTGTGGAGAGACGGAGACGGAGAGAGAGAGAGAGAGGCGTGGGCGAGCCCCGACACTGCACCGACTCGCTTTTTCCCTTCGTCCTTTTTCGGAAATCCGGTTCTCGCGCGCCTTGTCTCCTCTCTCTTTTCCCTTTTTCCAGCGGCAGCAGCCGTACCGTTAATTCTTACCTTCGTTCGGCTTCTCGATATATACCCCTCCGTCGGTTTGTACGCGCGCGCCGGGAGAAAAAAAAACCTGTGGGAGAGGTGACTGCTCCGGTTGAGTTGTGCAAACGCGACCTCGTCTATGGTTGCAACTTCATTTTCAGCGCTTTCGCGGGCAAAAAGAGCCTAGGAGATTTATGCTTGTGCCCGGGAGAGATCGAGGGAAAAAAGTCGTTGTGGCGGCTGGATGCATTCGGGAAGTAGCGATTTAGGTTGCGAATTTACGGGGACAGGCTGCTGCGGCTGTGGGTAAGAGGCGTGTAATTAATGAATTGGGTCGTTTTTAAACTATCTGTCTGTCTGGTGGTCGGACAATGTAATTTACGAAAAAGTACGCCTTGATTGCAGTCGTAAATTACGGCTTATTCCGCCCAAGTTTTCCAATTAGTTCTTTTGACAGTTTTGAAGTTGCATTTTTAACGAGTCTAATGACTATACAATTCTGGTTGTTACAAATGTTCACTTATGACTTTATAATATGGAAATCGATACTCTCGTCTCCTTCAAACGGTTGCCACTGAACAATTACACCGCTCGACAATTCCCTTTAGCGTAACAATTTATACTCCACCGTGGTCTTAAAATGTATCTAACGAAAGCTCACTTTGCACGCGGAAAATATCAATCGTGAATTGACCGCAGAGATCGTTATCAGATTGTGTAATGTGTGTTTGGATTGAGACATTCATTCGCCTGACAAGCGGCTGCAGTCTCGTGTTTGCCTTTTCGACACGCGTAAAATAATATAATAAAGCCGTTACAAACAGTTCATACATGCGACATGACTCATAACAAGCACTCGGTTGTCATGCGGATACTCCCCGTGCAAAATTCGCGGAACGAATGATTCTAAATCCAAAAACGGACCGTTTGAAGGGACATTACTTTCTGGACAATTGCGCTTATTGCCTTCGCATCGAGTCACTTTTGCGCAATGGGAGATTTACGCACTTGCATTCATTCCATGTAAGATATTGCTCATTGTTTTTTTCTTTTAATACAATCCGTATCATCATTCAGTCGATCCCACGCGTATTTTTCAGTAACCTCGTTCGAAACGCGCTGCATTTTCATTGTTAATTCCTCTCGACCTGAATCTCTTTCGCTCGTAAAGCAAAAGCGTTGAAAAAAGCACCGTGTCGCACAATATTGTGGCACCGCGATGGATCGAAAAGAAAAATTGCAACGGAGACGAGTTTAATGCCACTTTTAAAAAGGCTCTTTGTACGAGTTTGCTTTGGATGAAAGGCAGATTTGAAGCGCCATATTTGCCTACTTGTTCATGCGCGAATGAAATTGCACACGATGATCATCTTACCAGTTGGAGATCTCTCCGCGGCGAGAGATCCATAACATTGTGTGTATAACTGACGCGGTGATGATTTTCACCACGCGGCACAAATTTCATATCCCCGTGATGTGCTTATCGCTTGAAAGTTTATTTGATGTTTACGAGCATAGAGTTTCATTGTTAAATCTTGCAGAAATCATCATTTGATTGATGTAATTATTTAGTATTCCACAGAATTCAGTTTTGAAGATTCTTTATTTATTCTGAATTTATTGTTTATATATTTTTATTGTAGATATTGTAGATTCATTATACCAATCATCAAATCATCCAACATTCATCCAACCAAAAATTCATTACAACTACCAAGAAAAAAGTTTATCCTGCAACAGAACTCACTGCATTTCTTCCAGCCGCCTAACCACCCAGCAATTTTAAACAAACATTAGCCAAGCCCGAGCGCGTCTCTCCATCCTCTTTACCATTGCAAATCCCATGAGATGAGATCAGCTTCACGGCTGGCGCAAAAGTGAAATCTCGAGCTCTCTATAACCAATCGAACGGTCGAGCTAATCAGATTTCCACGCGTCGCTTTTTCGGATGGGCCTCTCTGCACCATAAATGGCTTCGACTGCACGAAACCCACACGAAACGTCACATCGCACGATTCCGAGGAGATGCAGCCTACTCGTTTGGCCGTTTTTTTTTTCTTTTACTTCGTCTCGCGCGCGAGGCTTTAGGCGTGTTGCGCTCCCACTCGGCCGTGTCTCCTCGCCGAGGAGAGACTGCTGACCACAAATTGCCTCGGCTTATCGCAGAAGCGTGCACGCGAGCGTCGCGCGACAAAACAGTACGCGCGACCTACGGATTTTACGCGAGACTTGCAATCGATATATATGCCCTTGTCGCTGCCGCTGTTGCTGCTGCTGCTGCTGGCTTTGGAAAGCTGGGCTTGAGAATAGAGTTTACCGGAAGCTTCTGGAAAGTTTACTGGGGGATAAAGAGATGATCGTTGCAGCTGGCTTCTTTAAGGTTTTTAGTAGTGCTGGTCTCAATTCGACCTGATTAAGTTTTTTGCGCTGGTTAAGCATGAAGTATATAGTGAATTTTATCTGTGAATGCTGGGTAACTTGTTTATAATGTGCCATATAGGAGCTTTGATACCCGAACGAGTTTAATATTATAACAATAAAAGAAAATATTAGCTGATTAGTACTTTTTTTTTTACTTTCTAAACACGTGTATTTACATATGAATCAGTATTTATTAGAGACAGCTTATATTAAATTTGAATAATCTAGATATTCGAAGCTTCATAAAATTTAATACTGATAAATAGAACATATTTTACTCGAGCGGGGACTTAACATATATTCGATTTAGGTTATTGTTTAAAAAAGTTTAATAAAATCAATAAAGCTGTCGAGGCATGTAATAAGACCAACAGCTATCAAGAATCACAACAAAATTGATGAATTATAAGTGTAGCAGAATACTGTTTCGCATTAGACGATTTCCGTAATCAATCATAGTCAACGTGTTATAAAATAATGGGGACGCTCGGATCCGTTTAGTTATACATCTAGAAACTGAATTGCAGGTTATAGAATAAAGACATTCGACGAGTCAGTTCCTGGCGTTTAATTTATCATTTAAATCCGAGCTTCGTTCATCCGCAAAATCAAACTGTAATGATTCGATATTTTTTAGTATAATTGATTTTATAATCAAGTGCATTGAGTCACAACCTGTGAAATTGAGGTTATACCGATTTTCTCTGCTTTTTCAAAAGTGAAACTTTTCTTATTAAACTATTATAAAAGAATTCTTACAGGATTTATTTTTTCTGAATTCCCTATTTTCAAACACTATTCCCTTTTAATTCTCAATATGCCGATTTTCTCTGAACCTTAAAAGCTAATCGAAATTGATACGGAGAAAGTACCAACGCGACTTTCAAAGCAATCTCCCGTTGTCTCTCGCGAAAACGAAAACTCATTTCCTTACAAGCCTAACGAGCCTAACTAAAATTTGCTTTTAACCACTCCTCGCTCACCGCATTTTTGCCGAAAAGTCAATTATAGAAGAGATAAAGCTACGTGCCGCATTAAGTTTTGTTTTCATCGACGCGAAACAAGGTATCTAAAAAGCCACATCGGACGACAACGTTGCCAAGGAAGTGCCAGCCGGGAGGAGGGAGAGAGAGGGGAGGGGAAAAAAAGATAGAGACGACGCCGAGAGCGCAGTTCAAATGTCACGGTGTTTTATTTGCGTTTATATTTAGAGATCTGGGAGTTCACCCGGTGTCACTTACCTCGGACCGCCGACGAGCATTCAAGTACGTCGAGTCGGCAGGCGACATTATTAAGGGACCGACTCGGATCTTAAAGAAACTTTGTGCGGCGTTGTTAAAAGGAAAAAAAATGTCGTCCTTGCATGTAATTAGGAAGGCGATTCTTTGATGTTTTTATGGGAGCTTCGCGTTACTGAGAGCTTAGTTACAATGGAAGTGAAGTAAAAATTATTAAAATTATAGTTTAGTGGAAGGTAAATATAATACCAATATTTTCGAAAGGTTTCGATTTCAAAGGAGAAAAAATTATTTAGCTTTCATTGAAGTACAAAATTTGATAGGAGCATTTTTTTTTACATAAAGCTTTAACAGCGAATATTAATAAGGAAATTCAGGTCATCAAAAATTACGGATAGTAAAGCGACGGAGTGAAATTCAGGAAACATTAGATTAAAATGATTGCGGCAGTTCTGGCTTGTACTATACTATCTTTTCGAAATACGTTCTCTGAAGTTTCACCGGGCTTCTACTATTTCACTTCATTTTGAAAAGAATACCACTACTATTAAAAATTTCTCAACTTCACACCCATATAGAGTTTCTTTTCATGTTTTTATCATCTGCTTTTGTTTATGATCATGAAAGTGCACACCGCACCTCTCGCGGTATTTTTATAAGGAAAATTAATGTTTCCTGGTTTTAGAACTTTGAACGAATACGTTCGAAAATATGACAGATTTGTAAAATAATTTATAACATGTATTACTACTTGAATTACAACTACTTCGGTTATAATTTAATATAATGTTTCCTCCAAAACTGGATTACAAACAATAATGCAGCCCCAAACTGCAATCAGAGACTATCCACAAAAAACTGAAAAATCGCAAAACCCCCAACGATCCCCGCATCAGCATAATTTTTCTACCGAGCAATAATAATTCTCTCCCCCCCTTCCGAGGCGTCCAGACTGTCCAATGGGTTCCGAAGCTATAACGGTACGCCGCCGCGCGAAGGAACGCGCGCACTTGTCCGTCTCTCTCCGCTCGGCTCGCTCCGCTTTTCTGAACTCTCTCTCGCGGTCGGAAATAATAACGCTCTCGCGCGTGTGCGGTTCGCGGAGAGACGAGCCCCGCCGATATGAAAAGTTCCCCGCGCGCAACCGCTCGTTAAGTGTATTCGTGGCAAATCGAACCCCCCGAGTCGGCGGGCGACTTCGATTTTTTATGTATCCTCGTCTTTTGGCGCCGGTTCGCGAGCTCTTTGTCGCATTGCGGATATGAGTTTTCTTCGTCTAGGAGGATGGGAGGTCTGGGTACGCTCGCACTGAAGTTAGGAATTTGTTTACCAAAACATGCAATGTTAACGTTTTGCTTGTTGGGTTAGAGAAAGCAGACTGAACGGTAGATACGCTTTCTTTTGAAAATTGTAATTTCAAGACGCAGCGAAGCTTCCTTCGAGTTGCCCGCGGACGGTAAAAACTAATAAGTTTTTAAAAACAGTTGCAGCGGGGAAAGAACATATTACGGCATAATAAAAGAGGGGGGGAAAAGAGAATCCCCGGCAATTTTCTTTCAGAAACAATAAACATTACTACTGAAAGTAAATTATACGCCTTGGAAGCTACTAGTTTAACGCTTATCTCGATTTTTAATCTATCGAATAAACAGTACTGCACTGCAGCTTAAATCTTAACAGCGATAGGAATCTTGTTCGAATAATTAACTTTTTGTCAGGCTTTAGTCTTATCTGCAAAATATCTTGTACCTTGATTAAATAAACAGTTAGGATTCGTTGCCGATATATATTCGTCCTTTTTATCCCATAAGTGTAAATAAATCTGAATAATAAACGCATTAGGAATGTACAAATTGCATAATTAATCTCTTTTAGTTTAATTTTACAACGCGACCTTAAATTAGAACACGTCCTTTAATTTAAATATATAATAAATATAAAAAGTGTAACTGTTCGATAGTTTATTGACGATAGCTAAGGTTATTGCGTAGTAGGCATTCCTAATAATCAAGCAAATTACTTAATTTCAAGTCAAAACGTTATAATCTGTTTACCTCGATGACTGAAGCAAAACTTTCATAAAGTAGGTTAATGCTGCACTTAGATAAATTGCGAATCCTGTTCTCATCTTCATCTGCGGATTAAGTTCTTATAAAGTTATCTTAATATTTTAAAATGGCACTTTTAAGAAAATTATCAACTTTGAAAGTATCAATCTAAAATATTCACGACCTCTAATAATAATAAGATAGTCTAAGGTAGAGAAGGATTATTCGCAGCTAACATTTATTAACTTCTAATTCTTGCAGTTTCTTAACTTCAAATCGCCCAAAAACCCGGCCCCAAATCCGATCTTTCGCCGGCAGCGCCAGAATACCTCATCGTTCCGCGCATCATTCCTAATCGACGAAACCTCCTTTTACCTCTCGGCCTCCCGGCGCATTCTTCCCCTCTCGGCTTCGCTATCGAGCGACGTCATCGCCGGCGACGACAATGACAATTCGCGAGAGCGGAGAGCGCCGAGAAAGGCCGCGAGCAGCAGCGATCGGTGCACACGCTTCCCCCCCCCCCCCCCTAAGACTGCAGAGCGGCGCGGCGGCGGCGGCGACTGGCTCAATTACCGCATTGCGCGCCGATTGAGAATCCGGTTTTAAATACGTAACACTTGCAGCGCCGGCTCTTGGAATAAATTTATTCCCCGGCCGGCCGGCACGACTTTCTTCTTTTTTTCTCTTCCTCGATCGTATAGCTGATTTTGTTTACTCGGGGGGTGGAAGGGAGGGGGAGCGTTTGAGGTAAGGGTAATTAGCGCATTCTTCGGTGGATTTGTTCGGCGAATTATAAGCTGGACAGAGTCGGGGGACTTTATTTACCGCCGCTCTTCGTAATGGGAGCTTTGTTCTTCGTTCGAGCGCTCGAAAGTTTAAGTCTATTTGGAGAACCGGGATGGCCGATAAATCTTGTCGGTTAAAGTCGCATTAGGAGGTATGTAAAAATACTGGGTAAACCCGTGTCAGCGAGCGTTTAGGATAAGTGCAATTGGTATGTGTCACTCGTCGCTACGGAGTACTGATTAGTGGCGCTGTTGGGAAAAAGTAACGTCTAGAGAGATCGAGTTTCTGGATCTATTTTATTATTGGTCACTTACTGGGGCAAGTAAGAGAAAAAGCGCTCGTTTACTTCGCGCGGAAACTGGTCCTGATTTCCATCAGTCGCCCAATTTATGGTTCAAATAAAGCAGCGTGAAAAGTGAGCCGTGGGATAAAAGCAATTTACGTTAAAACATAAATGTGCAATTATTCTCAGCGGAGCATTCATGATCAAAATTAAGAGTTCGTCAAGACCGACCGGATGATAAAATTCATTATTTTTCTGTGGCACCGAAACTTATTATGCACGAAAAAAAATTCTACACGCCTTTGTTTTTCTGTATATATAAGATATACAAACCTAATGACGTGTAGAGTTCTGATTGCAGAACTGTTCTAGAAATTCCGTTTAGACAAAGGACGTTTATTAATTATACTGGATGTTTCACAACGTGAACTTAAAAAACTTATCCAAGCAGATCCAGTTTAGGATAAACCAAATAACTCTTCCGAGTCAGTCAAGAAATTCACTCCTGTTCATTTGGAAATCGAAAAGGGAGAAGAGACCTTCGACAATATACCTGTCTCAAGCACTTAGATTCATGTCAACAATTGATTCCTTGGTCAATATCATTGAGCAAGCTGAAGTTTATCCGGCTTCAAGCGACGTGCCGCTAAATAATTCAGAGTTCCGATTCAGAAACAGAACAAGAAGCTGCAGAGGTGGACGAGGAAATGATTATAGAACACGATCGAAGTAAATTACTAAACTATGACAATGATAGTGACATAAGAGTATAAAGCAGAAATAGCCTATTGAATTGGATAAAGTAGTACTCGAACAGTTAAACGAATAAACCTGCAGTAGTATAATACGTGAACAATCAAATAAACCGGATGAAAACGCGCATGACTTTTCCACTACGAGGCGATTTCTCTATATGAGGATTCGAATTTGGGTTATAAGGTTTACGATTTTTCATACTTGGAATTTCCTGACCTCGAATCGTTACTTTATTAAATTTTTTGCACTTTTGGTTAAAAGTATAAAAATTGTTTAAATTTATCAATTTTTTGAAACTCCTACTGTAATTTATATTGGTTTTTATTAAACGTCAGTACAGCGAATTTATTGGAAAGCTCGATTATATTTTTCGTTCGAAATCGAAATATATAATTGAAACATAATTAACACGTCTGTCAAGAAATAAAATCTGTAATTAATCTATATTTACGATCTAACTTATGAAATCCAGTTTGTAATTTTAAAATAATAAAAACAATCAGATATGTAATTAACTTGTCAATATCACAGTGCACCACTTATCCATTACACGACAATCTAAAATAAACTAACTCTACACTTCTGCTCCCGCATTCGAAACGTAATTATAGAAACGCAAGCTCTCAGAGATTCATTAGCGATTTTCAATACTCCGACCGGCACTACGTGACCAATTAATGAAAACATTCCCAGTAGCTTAACTCCTCGGAATCGAAACTCCAACCAGAATTCAAACCGCATTTTCGTGCGTATTCGGTTCAGCCAGAATCCCCGTTTGAATTTCCTCACTAAATTTTTTGTCATACCAGTTCGCCACTCGGGAGACGCGCGCAACGTGCTCTTTGCTCTCTCCGCGGCGTCATCGTAGTTAATACGCGATCATTGCCGCGTGTACTCCGACATTTTCTGCATTCCCAGACGACGGCTTTATATCCCGGCGTTTCCTCCTTGTTTCCGAGCGCAATTCTGCAATTTCGGCGCTGAGAGTCATCCCCGGAATGCGAATTTGCTCTTTCGAGGCTAATTTTTTTTTTCTTTTTTTTTTAAGACTGCTCTGCTCTCCGCGGCTGCTTTTCGACTTAAATTTAGACGGAGTTATGGTACTCGGCTGTGTGCTTCGGGTTTTGTTTTACACGAGGGACTTTAATAGTGTCACGAAAAGAAAATATTTGCATTTCGTGAAATTTCAGTAGTTTCGTATTCGTGTTCTTTACGAGCTATTAGTCGAATTTTTATTTTGCATAATTACTTCTTATGATACATATTAACTCTTGACTTTTTATCTTTTAACGTCGAGTGCAATAATTTACGTCAATTATCTTGGAAAAATATTATTTTTAAAGCAGAACTGATATTTTTTTTTTTTTGAACCAGCTACACTGTTTTTAAGCACACTTCGCAATCATTCATTTTAACGACTTCTTTTTCACCAAGAAAAAAAAAACTCCGAACCCCCCCAAGACGTCTCTCACTCGGCCGGTAAAAAATCTTATTTTAAAAAGCGACGATTTCCGTCTCCATTTCGCGCGACCAGAAATAGTAAATAGGACAACCCCCGCGCACCGCGTTCTTCCGACTTTTTCCCCGTCGCCTGCATCCCTCTTTGATTTTTAACGAGACCCCCTCGCCCCTTTTCCCGACCTCTCTTCGTGCACGCCGACGAAAGTGCGTCCGTAAATCGTCGAGAGGAATCCACCCCGCTTCCGGCAAGGCCCGCTGCTGTTGATTTTT
This sequence comes from Ormyrus rosae, assembly GCA_035047165.1. NCBI lineage: Eukaryota > Metazoa > Arthropoda > Insecta > Hymenoptera > Ormyridae > Ormyrus > Ormyrus rosae. The sequence continues at coordinate 2,388,138 of JAWWML010000052.1, read as the reverse complement.
TTTTTCTATTTCCGAGAGCGGCCCCCACGGAATTACGTCTCTTTCGACGCGTGCCTTAATTGACGAGACGCGCGAACCGCGTGCTTCGAGAGTGTCTAGACGATTTGTGGAAGGCGCGCGGGGCCTTTTTATTTATCGGGTTGTAAGGGAATGGCTTGATTGAGTAAGTTATGCGTCGTCGAGAGTTCTTTTATTTTTATTACCGAGTAAAGCGGGAAGACAAATGCAATCGCGTTATTTTATCGATGGAAGAAATTTTTATTGGTGGTTTTAAAATAACAAGTTAAGATCTCACTTAATTACGGGTTATTTGAGACTTGTTGGATGAAAAAATTAATTCGTGAATAATATGTGTATCCACAAAAATCTTCAGACACGTAGAACAGTTTAAACTACTTTTCACACAGCAAAAATTTATACTCCAGTAAACAGCTAGCGATTCCTGTAAAGATTCGCGAAGCCTGAAACTTACCTACCTATATATATTCCCCAGCAAGAAAAGAAACAACAAAGCGAAAGAAAAAGCGGGAATAACTGAAAAGATTACACGCCAGATGGGAACAATCAGCCTCATCAGCGCCGTAAAAATTCTTCTAAATGCAGCACGTCTCAGACGATCAAGATGGAAGGAGCGAAAAAGCGAAAACGTCTAACGGATTAGCAGCTCGTAACGCTCGCCAGGGGTCATTAACATCCCGGCACCTCGCCGCGTCAAAATTCAGTCATACATCTGCGCGTCTTCATCTCTCTCAAACGTCGCTCACGTTTACTGACAGATTTCCACCGATACGTTCTGGCGTATCTTGTATCTGCGAACCTCGGATGTCTAATGCTGTCTGAAGGAAATACTTGACCGTTGGTTTCAAGTGAAATTTCAAAGTCTTGGAAGCGAATCATTTTCGCAACGCTACGAGTTACATTATTTTTCTATAAAAGGATATATAAGTTATGTAAAAGTAAAAGTTTCTTTTACCAATATGGATCGAATTATAATTAATGCGATTTTTACATCGAAGAAACTAACTTTTTTGCTATCCGCAATCAAAACAGAAAATATTTCATTATTTTTCGTTTATCGTAATTATCCAGTCGCTTTCAATGCACCCATGATTGGAATCTGCTCACAAAGTGATGACTGGAAAGTTGAAGTCAGAATAAAAGGTTTGCGATTAGATTTAATACATATTAAGTTTTGGTAATCATACTTTCGTCAAATCGAAAGCGCTTTTTTGTCGATTCAGTTGTGCGACATTTAAAATTCAGTTACCTTTTAGTTTTTTAATTGAATAAGAATAATAAACGATTGATATCTTTCTAATTTACTGAAATAAATAATACACAAAAATTTCGCATATGTATATGAATTGTTTACAATATCGCCGTATTACATATATCCTGTATCACTCTGTTTATACTTCAATCGTAACGCTCAGAAATAATATTATAAATAGTTGGAACTTATATTACCTGTGATTTCGTAGCGAAAGCAGAGCGTAGTGACATTTCGTACAGTTCTTTTTGCTTAGCATTCTCTTGTTTTACAAGTACATTTTATTCAAGAACTGTATATTAGTATTTTTGAATCATCAGCAATGGCAAATCCTATCGACTCACAGTAAGTTAAAAATATTTTAAAATTTCAAATTGGAACGTTGCACGAGTTTCTAAACGATATGAATTTATGAATTAGAATGTCAGCTCATGTCATTGAAAAATATTACAGTTTCTCAGTTTTTTTAATTATATTTAAGACTATTTGAGAATTTCTTGACACTCAAAACGATATATATTGAAAAATTTGGCAAACTGCAATTATCTATGTTTATAAGTAAATATTACCTACACTAAGAAATTACCATTTATTAAATAGCATCAAAAATCATGAATTTTATCAATAAAAAATACTTTTTTTACATAAAGTTTCAAAAGTAATTTTATAATGATTTTTAGATCGCAAATCATATCTCCCGAAGCAAAAAAAAATATGGGATCTATTGCGCTTCAACATCATATTCATAAAGGATCCGAAAAAAGACTTGGAAGAAGCGATAAGATACTGATACATAAAAAAACAGTTCACGAAGGAAAAAAAGATCTCGAATGCGATGTTTGCGGCAAAAGATTTCGATATAAAAGTCATATGCTGGTGCATAAAAAAACAGTTCACGAACGAATAAAAGATTTCGAATGCGATGTTTGCGGCAAAAGATTTGGACAGAAACCTCATATGCTGGAACACAAACGCGTAATCCACGAAGGAAAAAAAGATTTCGAATGTGAGGTTTGCGGAAAAAATTTTGGATTGAAACGAAATATGCTGAAACACAAACGCGGAGTTCACGAAGGAAAAAAAGATTTCGAATGTGAGGTTTGCGGAAAAAAATTTGGATATAAACGTTATATGCTGGTGCATAAAAAAACAGTTCACGAACGAATAAAAGATGTCGAATGCGATATTTGCGGCAAAAGATTTGGATCGAAACATCATATGCTGGAACACAAACGCGGAATCCACGAAGGAAAAAAAGATTTCGAATGTGACGTTTGCGGAAAAAAATTTGGACAAAGCGGTAAGATGCTGCTGCATAAAAAAACAGTTCACGAACGAATAAAAAATTTCGAATGCGATGTTTGCGGCAAAAGATTTGGACAGAAACCTCATATGCTGGAACACAAACGCAGAATTCACGAAGGAGTGAAAAATTTCGAAGGCTTTGAAGATAAATCTAATCGGCTGCAACAGAAGCTGATAGTTCACGAAGGTAAAATGGAAGAAAAATACAGCAATTACCAATGTGCTGTTTGTGGTAAAAGTTTTAGAAAGAAAAGCGATATGCTGATTCACAAACTATCTGTACACGACGATAAAAATTTCAAATAATCAGAAATGCGTATGAACTAGTCATTAACAGCTAGTCAACCATAATAAGTGGTAGAAAAATGAATTTGACGTAGTCTTAAAGACTGATATTTTAGATTGTCCTATTTAATTTTAGAATATAGGTGAGGTTTTATGTAATCAGAAACATACTTTTTTCGCGACAATTTTTTTTAAAGAAGTAGTACACATTAGATTTTGGTAATCATTCTTTCATCAACTCGAAAAAGTGTAATCTCTTTTTTTATCGATTCAGTTATGTAAAAAGTATTTGTATTATTTATAAAAAAAATGAATTTTATAATTTCTTGTATTACACTGAGAAAAAAGCTCAGTAAAAATTACTATACTTTTAGTAAAGCGGTAACAGACTTGCCGTAAGTCAAAAAATCTAGTAATTTGGCTTACGACAAGTCTGTTACTGTTCTACTGAAAATATAGTAATTTTTACTGAACTTTTCTCTCTGTGTAGTACACTGAGAAAAATGTTTTCTAAAATTTACTATAAATGTACGAAAAATTACTATAATTTGTGGTAACGCAAGGACATA
>JAWWML010000052.1:2367576-2384609 GCA_035047165.1 Ormyrus rosae | reverse complement strand
TCAAAAACTAATTGACAAAATGGCTTGAAATTTTTACAGATTATAGCTATATATATTCTTAATTACCAAAAATTTTTCCAGAGCAGTAGATAATTTAATTTAAGAATTATAAGCTTTTTTAAAAAAAACCCGTAGATGGAAAATCTTTGATTACAATTTTTATTCTTTTAATTTTATTAAAATATTATTATTCAAAAAAATTAAAAGGGATTTTATGACTCTCATAGAAATAAACTATTGTGTATTTATACATTATTGCTTGGAAATACAAAGTACAGTAATTACTTGCTTTTAAATGTTTTGTTGCAAATGGCATATTATTATATTACATATTAATTTTTAGACCTCTTAATTACCACATACGTTTTATTTAAATTCGATTTGATAATTATTTAACTTAATATTGTATTAATTGATAAGATAATCGATAAAATAATCAAAGTGCATTAGCTCTAAATCTGCTTTTGAGAATACGAAGCCAAATAAATAGAAAGCACATTCTTAATCTCAGTTTTAAAAGCCCGTACGCGGAAATGGGTTGCTCTTGTTTACGGAATTATGAAAACTGTAATTAGGAGTGTAAAGCTAACTTACCAGAATTGCTATTTTCTGCGCCAAACCTATATTAAAGGAAACCTCGTGGGTGTGTCCACAAACGTCCCTTGAAGACATCGGTCAATTAACTCTATAAAGTCTTAAAAATGTAAAATTTGCACTTTGAAGGCGAAATTATGTTTAAAAATGCAAATGAGCATAAGAGGATAAAATAATAAAAAATTTTGAAAAATATTTTTGTTAAAATTACTTGCTATGATGGAGAAATGCTGATTAATACTTTTTTTTTTAAGGGATAGTTAAATACTGTAACTGTAGTTTGATCTCGAAGGTTCCGGCTCCTCCAGGATAGATTATTCATTAAAATTTATACATCATCAGTTATGTAAGTAAGTCATCGTAAATATACACAACTTTTTATAATTATTTTTAATTATTAATTGTTACTCGATCATGATGAAGTTTTAAATTATTTAGTAGAGTTAAAGTGAAAAGTATTACAAGTGTACAAGTTGGAGAACACTGACTTCTTTAAATAATAATAATAAAAAAATTGACCCATTAACTATTAATAAAGTTTGAAGCGAAAGAACTAATAATTTTTAAATGTGAAAATTACCAAATTCTTTCCTAAACCGTATAATTTTCAATAAAAATGCTAATACCAAATCCAGAAAATCTCTCCCTCATTTCACGCAGTTACCTCCGACGATCTGAAATTACGGCGCACCTCTTATCAATTAAAACCACGTCTAATAACAACGCACTCGTACCTCCTCGTTCTTGAGTTGATTCGTCCACCGGCGCATAACAGATTCCCATCGCGTACAACTCCAAAACCCATACCGAGGCAGCAGCGACGACGAGTGGAGTCGCGGCATTACACGCGGAGAAAGAGTAGTGCAGGCGGCGAAGGAAGAGAGCGTAGAAAGTGGGAGAAGAGCCGAGCGGCCGGCTCTCCTGACCGTCCTCGTCGCGCGCCAAGTCTTCACCTTGCACCGCGCCAGTCTCGAGTGAACGACCGACAAACCAAGGTGCCTTGGTGGGTATCGGCCAAGCCGGCGGGTGTCGCGCGCACGCGTATCTATTTCTCTCTCTCTGCTGCCGGAATTATTATTACCACGATCGAAAGCCGCCCCGGGCTTTTTCACCGGGAGAACGGAAGCGTCGGCGACGATGCGGACCGATTTCGAGGCCACCGATCGGGAAGCGGAGAAGGATGAGTAGAGCAGGAAAAGAAGACGGTTCCTTCGACGAGTGAGGAGTGAGTCGAGGATACGCCGATAGAAAGAGAAAGACCCACGTAGGAGGAAGCATATCGTTTGGTCCGCGCGTCTTGCGTAAAAGTGGGTCAGTCGCGAGGCGACTCGCCGCGGCCGAGGAGGAGCTGGAAAGCAGAAAGGCAGACGAGACAGCCGCCTTTCGGATAAAGGAAGAAAGAAGAAGACAAAAAAAAGAGGGCCCTCTCCGCGGGCGATGGGCAAGTACCGCCGTCGGCGGCAGGCCGATTCATGAATCTCGCTCGCGGGCTTACCGGAGCTTAGCAGCGTGATAGCCTTGGCACCAAGATGGCGTCGTCCTTCGGCTGAGATCGCTCGCCCCCGCGGTCTGGGTCGCAGACTCTCTGTCCCCCCTTCCCGCCGACTGGGATTTTTTCGGAGCAGCACCGCTGGACGCTCCACTGACTGAGTGGCCGATTGATTCGCGGATCGGCGCCAGAAGGGAGAGAGAGAAAGAGAAAGAGAGGGGTTTTCCCCCCGGAGCCGAGAGAAGCAGGAGAGAGAGGAGGATTTTTGTCGGTCATGGCCCGACCGAGAGCCGCTTCCGCCCTGGCGGTGATGGCCCTCGCGGCCCTCGTCTGTGTCGGTGAGTTTTTTTTTTTCACTTGGCTTTCGGTGTTTCTTTTCTTTCTTTTTTTTTGGCTCGGCCGCCTCGGGAGTATATCTCACACTCGGCGGTGTAACGGGGTCTCTGCCGAGGCGCAGCTTTCACGCGTGCTTTCACAATTTTTGCGTTTTGTTGACAAAGTTGAAAGGGGTGAGAATCTGGGAGTGTATAATGCCTGCAAAATTTAGCTGCTGGTTCGATCTTTTGAAGAGATTGTTGATATAAACAAAACTGTCGGTCAGAGTGGAATATATATATATTTTGAATTACGTTTAATTTAAATTTCAAAGTAAATTGGATTATTTGCATTTAAGTATAACGGTTCCCGATGAAAATCTTTAGAAAATTAACGATGACGACGAAAATACTGACCCGTTTTTCTCGAATGTTGATCCGCGTGTTCATCCGTCCGCGATGCCGACGTCTTTTCAGTCGACGGAGCGTATACAGCCGTCCGAAAAAGTTTAGCTAATTAGTCCGCCAAGCAAGAATGCTATAAAAATAGAACTCACCTGGTTTAAATTTCTACGATGCCGGCTGATTTTCACCGCGAAATCTTTTAAACATCGCCCGTATACAATGAATTATTCAACCGGAGATGGAACGAGAATAAAATTGGCTTTAAATTTCTTCGCGCCATCTTTTCATCGCAACAACAAAATCATCTCCCAAAAAATCGCCCGTAATCGGCGACAATCGCCCACGCAAGAATTCCTTCCTCTCCCAGTAGCGCCAGCAGTTTCCCATGACTCCCGCGAAGGAAGCAGAAAAGTCCCAGCAGCGGACAAGGACTCATTACCCTTATCTCGGCTCGCGAGCGACTCGGCACCATAAGATAAAAAGAGCCCCCGCATCTCCCTCGCGAATCTGCTCGGAGACTCGAACGCCGCGGCGTATCGCCTACTTCTCGGAGATACGAACGCAGGTGGCGGGGGGATTGTTTTGCCTCCTCGGCGCGCGCGCCGCGCCGCGAACGAAATTCGCCCGAGCACAGAGCGCACTTTGCAATTTGAGGGAGTAGACCGCGACCCGGATTCCTTAGGTGCGCGCCGTGGCATCCGCGAGCCGCTGCTTTCTCACGTGTAAGCGCGCGCAAAATATCATTTTTCCGCGCGTGCAGGAACAATATGCGAGAGGCTAATTATTGGGCCTCGCGCGACTCGAACCTTGCTTTTTTTTTTCTTTTTTCATCGGTGTCGAGAGCGCCTCGACGTGTATTGGATCTTCCTCTGGCCTACTTAGTCGGTGCTTATTGGCGTTTCGAGCGATTTTAAGAATGAAAAGTATGCTGTGCTTGCATTTAGGCGATTGTAATTAAATCCGACGTCGTAACTTTTATAGGGCTGTTACCGCATTCTATTATCCGAGATTGTGCAAAAGAATTTATATGAATTTTCCAGCAGACGTTGTAAAGGAAGCGCGAATATCAAGGAGTAAGGAACGATCATTCCAATAAAAAAAAGGTATAACGGTCCCGGTTGCGTTCGATCGGAATTAATCACCATAAATCTTTTTTCAAAAACTATCCACATCTCGATGTTTTTCTTCATGCCTTATAATGTGCATTTAAACGCACGGAAATCGGGCAAATAATTTAAGAACATATTTAAAACTAAACAGCTCGTTCCTACTAATGAAAAAAAAAAAAGTTCTTTGGCCCGTTGTCTTCTCGGCGGTAAAAACCGCGTGAATTAATTAACGGTACATCGGTTCGCCGTCAGCCGTATAGTTGACAAACATCACTTATTCAACATCCAGACTCATTCTAAACATTATCACATCTTTACCATTGAGTTAACCGTCAATCGGAGAAAATCGGCGACCTCCCAAGAAGTACCTTGCCGCGTGTCGACTTACCCCGAATGCATAATTTATAACGAGCTCGATTTAAATTACACCACAACTTTCTAAAACAGAGCGAGCTTTGTTATTTTCGAGCTACCCGTTCGACAAAACAAGCAGATCCAACGTAAACTCGTAAAATAAACCAAGAATTATCAGCCAGCAAAACCTTCTTCTGGGGGAAAATATCGATGAAAGAAAAAAAGAAAAAAAAAAAAAGTCCGTCCAGGATACGAAGTCGCGTCCGAGTCTCGCTTTAAACGCTTCTTGGCGAGGCTAACGAGCGTCGCCTGCGCGGAGAAAGCAAAATAAATTTTGCATGACGAGTGCAGCGGCGGCGCTCGATGTGTGCGTGCCAGCGAGGAAAAGCTTATATGCCCGCATGGCGAGTGTTCGTACAGTCGTAGATAAGCGTCGTTCCATTTTGTCCCTCTTCTTCATTTTTCTTTTATTTCGTTGGCACGCCTCTGCTCTCTTTATTGGGCCGCAGCTGAGAAAACCTCCGACGATCGCACTCGGATACGCCGACGATATTTCAGATTATGCGCTCCCGATACGTCAGGAAATATTCCGCGTGGAAAAACGCTTGAATCGTGTCGCGCGCGGTGCGATTCGTCGGGGAAAGGTTGACTTTTGGTTTGAAACAAAACGGCCGGGTTCACTGAATTTGCCGCGGTTGATTTTATTTTAATTGTGGATATTAAAGCTTTTATTTACAAATTAATTATGCTAATTGGACGAATATGTTTTTCTGCTTTCTTCATTTGCGAAAGGTAAATCGCGCGCACGTTCATCTAGTAAAAGTAGACGTATTAAAATGTTACACTTGTACTGCTCGAAGCTCAAAACATTTAAAATTATGCTAATAGTGTTTTCCCCAACTCGACGCGCGACGGCGTCATCGATAAGCTGAGTCATATAAGATCCTTATGTAAAAACTTTTCAATTAATTATGAGTCATATACGGTTCTCGGTGGAGACCAAACGGATTTATATTCAAAACGTGTATACAACGGTTTTAGTTTCGCTAAAAATACTATTGATGCCGCTGAGTCCTGCCAAATAGGTAGTTCGCTGAATCCTAAGTTCGGAGGCATCAATGGAAAAGAACCGATATCTTTGAACCGTAAAAAATTACAAATATTTTTTTGATAAATCCCAATTTAAAGACAAACTATTGCAACACTTTGCGTATTGAATAACTTTAGTTCCCGCAAAAAATCTTAACATTTCAAAAGTTTCATCCTATACGCAAAACCGCCACATAATTGCACCAAATGCATATAACAAGCGTCAAAATTCTCACGATCCGAAAACCGCAACGAACCGAAACCACAATCGCGGCAAGTCCAGAGGCGCCGCCGCCGCCGCCGCTGCGAAAGCACAGGCTTGAAAATCGGGCGATTAGCACTCTGTGTAGCCGGCGCGTCAATAGGCGCAAATGATAGGGGCCCCCGCAAAAGTCTACCTGGACGACAGGAAACGGCGTGTAGTTTCGTCACCGCGCTCCGCGGCGTCCAGAGCGGGAGCACTATACTTGACTTTCGCCCGGCGGGCCGAGAAAGTGTCTCTCGCGCGCGACAAAATCGTCGAGTCGAGCGAGAGAGAGCAACAATGGCGCGTGTTTTCTCTCCCGGCGACGACGCAATACTCTGCGTATACGCACAAAGATCGTAGCGCGTCACCTCGATCGCGGACGCAAAGGGTTTACGTAACTTCGTCCGACGCGGGTGATGTGGGAAAAGCTGCGGTGATTCACGCGGGTTTTTTTACCTTTCGAAAGTTCACAGGTGGGAGTGAAATTCGTTCGCGGTAATCGTTGGAGGGAGCACTTAATTTTATGCGTGCATTTTTATTTATTTTTGCGCGACTCTCGGAAAAACTTTCGAAGAAAGTTAAAAATTTTCAGCTCGTAAATTTCGAAGCGCGTAAATACGGGATAGCTTTATAACCGCGGGAGAAACGAGGGCGAAAATCCATCGAGTTTTCATGAATATTTGAAATTGGCTCACTTTCGATAATCAAGATCGACAATTCCTAAACTCTAATAACACTCCGAATTTCAGCCGAGCGCCAGCCAACGTAAATTACACGGCAAAGTCGAAAGTTTTTTACTTTCTATACGACGAACGATTGCTGCAGAACAAAAAAAAGAAAGTACAATACGGGTCAGCTGCTATCGGTTTGTTGACAGCGGTGCAGCAAATTGAAAAGTAGAAATTCCGTATAGCAAAAATAATAATAAAAAAGAAAACAGTTTTAACGCGCGGTAGAAGCTGAACTACGAAAAGTTCAGTTACACATTTATTCAAAAGTTTAACGCGCCGCTTAAAATTTATCGCTTCATTGTTTACTGTATACTTTCAATACGTAATACACAATTGCGTCCCGTATTAGATAGAAATCTGTCTAACTGTGTTTAAGCCCGATTTGGCTCCAAACTCGGTATACACTGTTAATCATATTTAACCGCTGGCATGAGTAGAGTTGGCTCGCAGGCATAACTGTCGCGAACCTTTCGTTGTTTGTCTTTCCAATTTTTCGACAAGCCTGTATAAGCCCATCGTATTTCGCAATTTACCCATACGAAGCGCATCTTCCGTGAATCGTCCCCTCCGTCTCGCGAATTATCCGATTTTCATCGGCCGCTGAAAAACAAACGAGAAACTGTATATATATACTTTCAGCTCGAGGAACGACGTGCCCCTCTTCTCTTAAATCAAACGGTATTCGCGCACCTCTCTCGCAATTAGCCCATCCAGGCGCCTCGCACAATGTACAATCGGAATTAGCTGAACGCGAGAGATCGACTCCTCTGTGTATACGCGCGCGAGCGCTCGAGTAGGATAGGATATATCGTATAAAACGGCGTCTCAGGCAGCCAGGCTCGGTGAAAAGAATGAATATTGGGCTGGAATGGGGTCCCGTTAAGTCTGCCGTTACCGCCTCGGAGCGAGAGGAGACAGACACGCTACGCACATATACACTTGTCCCGGAGTCTCGCCGGGGCTCTCCGGGGGCTGCCTGGTTAGGCCTCCTTCTCTTTTCTCGAGAGCGCTCGCTCTCTCTCTCTCACGTGGCGCGCGGCGCGAGAGAGTTTAAGGTCGGTCTCCAAGAGCCGATTTTCCGCGGGGGGAGGAGACTGCCGGGTTTATCGCCGATTTCGCCTGCGTAACGAGCGCTCGTTTGTGCACGCGGGGTTATCGTGGCGCCGATGTAATGAGAGAATTGATCGAGTTCTGATCCCGGACTTTGTGTTTTTATTTGAAATTTATATTTAAATTCGGTTTATTGTTGTAAATTTAAATTTTAAAATGTACAAGATCATAATATATATATATATATATATATATATACTTTATCGATTATGAATTGTGACGCGTTATTAGCCATTGTAATCGTTAAGTACGTACCTCGTATCGCGCTATTGAAAATATTTGACGGAATCGATGGAAACATTATTATAACCGTTGGAAGTAAAAGGCGATATGTGGACTTACAACGGACTATTACCGTCTGATATTCTCGCGTGACAATCAGGTAGGACGGGATTATGACGTATCATTATTTCAATTAAGTGCCGGATAATGATGCTTTGATGGCACAATTTAAAAATAAATTCTTCCAAAGAGATATTCATCGATTAAGATAAACAAATATAATTACTTCTCTTTTTAAATTTCTGTTTTATACTTAATTTTCCATAAAAACGTTCGCTTTTGGTAAACGAAAAATCGGATTAGTTACTTATAGATTCAATTTATCACGCCTCTCATGTAAATGCGCTCCATTTTCGCGTTATCTGCAGGTAGCCGCACTTGTATCGCCGACCCGATTCCTTTCATTCCTGAAAATACTCGGAACCGCATCTTTCAAAAGGTATTTCTCAATTACAAATTTCAACACCCTCGCCTTCAGGCAGGAACAAAAATGACGACGACAAAAACAAGTTTGTACTTCCCGTAATAAACCTATAGAACCCTGTAATAACACCAGCCAATAAAAGGAATAACCGATTTCAATAAACGCTTCGAATTCTTTGCACAGCCCCTGGAAACGTTCCTAGAACCGGTGCACCGGCCGGCTGCACAGTATACTCTGCAATCACATTACGATAAACACACCCGCGGCGGTGATTTTTCGCGCGGCAAACAGTTCTTTCTCTCTCTCCGCGAACGTATATAATCCAGCGCGGAATTATATATCGGCCGCGGCGGAAGCGAGTTGCGCCTGGCGATTAACCCCGGCCGCGGTAGCACAGCGCGCGGCTATGCGATCAATGACGCACGAGGACTTTTTGCCTCGGAGCTCCCGGCCTGCTCCGCTTGGGTGTGACCGCGCGGCTGCTGCGAGCTTCCGGGCCCACCTCGAGAGATGGTAGCGGAGAGCGCCGCGCATTCCGCGTCTCGTGTTGTACGTACACTCCGCTCACCTACATTCTCACGGCGAGAGGCGCAACGTAATCTTCAGTTACCTCATTTGCATTTCGCGCACGCATATCCGCGCCCGATATGCCGTTGGCTTTTTTCCGCGCGGAGCGGCGACGGGGCTTTTCTTTTTCCTGAGAGATGCTTCTTTGCGAAGAGGTACACGGAAAGGCGATACGTAAATTACTTCTTTTTTTTTTTTGAGGAAATTGTGGGGTAATTGATGTAGCGTAGAGAATGATTTTACGTTGGGTGTGCGGAGATTATTGTTTATGGGAGTTATTCGAGTCGAAAGCTTGATAACGGGCTTATGTTAAGCTCATTAGAATTATACAGGGAAGCTTAATATGATTACGAAATGCATTTGAATACCGAATGCATTTGAATTTGAATATTTGAAAAAGTAGCATTGAAATCTATGTTTAGCGAATTATGAATCGTTATAAAGCAGTATTTATTTAACTTTATTGATTTTATTTGTTTCTATTCTCATGAAATATAATACCTTGAACTATTATTATAATTGTACAGGAGAAATGCCTTTGTAGATTTCTCCTACTTTTGTAAAAAATTTATTTTACGAGAACTTTTTACGATATTAGAGAAATGGATAAGTATGGTGTACGTACCAATATAAGTAGCAAAAATTATAAACACTATAAAACTCGTGCATAGTTAATTCCACTGTCAATGTTTACGACAACGTAAATTCGAGTCATTAAATTTTTGTAAAAAAATATAATTGTTGTATTAGAAAATATTTAAAAAGCTTTTCACATTTTAACGAATTCTTAGTAATGTTATATTTAAAACAATTTAACATCGCAAAATTGTAACACCTTTCCATTTTTAGAGAGCATTTTCAGAATCACAATGTTAACGGTTTTCGCACAATGCCGCCGCAAGACCAGAAATAAAGTAGAACGACTTATGCAAATATATAACTGAAAAAGAGTTGTGTGTTACTCGAGTTGCGCTTAAAACTACTTTAAAAATATTTCTTTTTTCAAAGTGCAAAGCAGTTCCACGTTCCGAGTTTCCCGTGACACTTTTACAAGTACTCGCAATCATCTCGATTAACATCTCGCTCTGCGACAATGAGTAATCGGGAAGCAGCGGGTATATTGATTATAGACGTGCTGATCGAACGAATTGATTCCTAGAATAAATTACTATATAGGAAATTCGATTCATAAATTATAATTCAGTATTTTTTTACAAGCATATTTTAAATCGAAAGAGAGTTTTCGAGCAAGCCGACAAATCTGCCGACCATTAGAATCCGTCTAAAGCAATTATTTACAAATTAAATTTCAAAACGAAATTAAAAAAAAGAAAGAACTTTTCCGAAGACTAAATGCGCTCGCACCGCGAAAAGAAAGCCGCGGCGCGCAGATGCTACATCTAGGATCGGGCGAAAAAAAGTTGAATAATAGCAGTGCAGCGAGGAAAACGTGCAATAATCATGTGATTCAGCGCTTGCGAAGAAAGCAGCGAGGCTCTTTTCCAAAACGAGCCGCGGATTTACCCACTTTCTCTCCCGCGGTGTGTCAGCCTGCTGACGCTCGACGCTCGAGCTGACCATCGTGCGGATCTTCCTCGCGGACCGCTGGCCTGTAGCCTGCGTCGTCTCGAAGGAATTACTGCGAGATGGAAGGGCTTACGCAAAGCAAATTGCTCGTTATTTCACGTCTTGCTTCGTATTGTGAATTGTATGATTTGATGGGATTTTGATTCTGAAAAGCGTGAAACAATTTGTTACGTTTAGTATTTAATTGGCATAATGATATGTCTAGAAAGTGGATTTTTAATAAATGTCTAATTTGAATCCTTTCCGTTTTTGAACATTTTTAGGAATGTAATAATATTAAATGTCCTCTTTGATTTTATTTCTGAGTTTTTATTTTTAATTGTTAAATCATTAAATAATAAATACTGATTACAAACAGACGTGCCATTTTCTTAAATTTCATACAACATTATTAATAAAACAATGCATTCAAAACGCATCAGCATTTACGATTAGTAATAGTGGAGCTATAAGAAGCAAACGATATTTCGCAGTCAGGCATTACTAACTTTTCTAGGTAAGCATCCGATTTTCCTTTATGATACCATAACTTCGCGTTCTGTATTATTAAGGCCAATTATGACATTGTGCACGGGACGACAGTAATAATGACGCGAGGCCGAAGAAAAGAATGAAGGGTCTCGAAGGAACCCAGAAAAACACTTAGGACATGAGAAAATCGGATTGGCGCGGAGCGGCGCCGTGCAATTGCTCGAATGGCATCTAAGAAAACGCTGTATTATTTGCGAGGAACAATGAAATTATCTTTAGCTGTGCCAATTTTTTTTTTTTTTAACATAATGAGCTGAAAAGTTGGCAATTTTAATAAACGTTGAACAGTTTTTGTTGGAGAAAAAAAGATGGGGGTTCGTAGATAAAATGGAAGAACGGAGAGAAAGTTGTTCTAATTTTTAGTGCCAACTTTGGAGCCGCTAAAATATAAAGGTGAAAACGACTTTAGGTAAATTGAAAATCATGCAAATTTAATTCGAAAATAAAAAAGTTTATTTTACGTTCCCGTTAAGCGAGCCTTTCGTATATTTTTAATGCACACGAGAAAATCATAGTAATTTCGTTTGAAATTCTCTGTGTTGGACGAACGTAAAGTCAACACACTTCAAACTTTTAAAGGATTACTTACAATTTTTACCGCCACAAAAACTAGTATATGTCTGGAAATTCTGGGCTTATCGTTACTTTCCCGTTAACTTTTACAAGCGAATTCTTGTGGTTCACGCAAAACTTACCTTCCCCATTATGATTGAATCCGAATTAATTCCCAATTATCTCCACCTCATTCCTGCCTCCGTCATTCAAAACCCAAATTATCAAAACAAATTGTTACTGCAACACAGAAGTGCTCGGATACTACACCAATATTCCCCTCCCAATTAACCAAAAGCAATCCAAAATCCAGCTCATTAAGCAGCAACGGCGATGCATTTACTCAAATATAAAGCAGCGAACGCTCGACTGCCCCGAGCGCCGGCCGTAATTAAATTTACGCACGATAAAGAAAAAAAAAGAAGAAGCAAGGCGCCTCCTCAAGCTCGGAAAAGAAAGCGCCTACTAAAAATGCCCGGTAACGAGCTTGAACTCCCGCTCTCTCTGTCGCGAACTCGGCTTACGAGGTGCGAGGTATAGGATGCAGAGAAGTTAATCGCACTTACGCACCGCGCGAGAGCATCTCCCCCCGCGCGATTAGCATTCCGACTCCCGTTAGCGGACGGGAGTTAGGCGACCGATTACCGAATAATAACGACGGCGAATAATGGCGATGTAATGATAGCCGGCGCGCGGTGCTCGAGAAAATTCAAGTTCAGCCACTTAGACCGCCGTGCACTCCCACTCTCTCCTCGCTGCTCTGTGCCGACGATCCCCCGTTATACTTCTCTCGCTCTCGTCTCTCCTCCTTGCTACTTTTCCGGCTGGTTATTCCGCGGCTTCCATTATACACCCGTCTTCTTCTTTCTCCGGTGCTTTGTTCGGGCGCATTTGCTTTTTAATGCGCCCCGCGGGAGAGACGGCCGTGTGCGCGCGCGCGATTCGCGAAACGCGCGTACTATTTAGAGCGGAGAAAAAAAGAGGCAACGGCGCGACGAGCGAACGATATTGCCTCGGTCCAGGCCGGATGATTTATCGCGGCGTTTGTAAAACAATTCAATTAGAGTCGAAGGAAGTTGCGAGTGGATATTGTAATTGCAGCGCCGCTGGGGCTCTCCGGGCGCCGAACGAAAGTGTTCGCTGCTGGAATATAATCGAGGGGAAATGGCTTCGGTTGTAAAATTGACGTTTCGAGGTTGAATAACGCCGCTTGCTTTTTTGGCGAAATAATTGCTCGTTGTAATCTCTTTTTCATGAATAGTTTATTTCCGCTCCAATAAGCGTCGCATAAGTGGTCTGATTTTCACCGAGGAAATGAACGCGTTTACCATTGATATAATCAGAGAGGAGCATTTATTTAAGAGTGAAAATTAGTGTACTGAGAAATGTAATTGATCGCTTTCATTTGAATTTTAAATTCATAACAATTACACAGTAAATTTATTCGAGAAACATAATTTAATTACTTGGCTGTAATTACGGTCCAATGAAATGTTTTAAGATCCTAGAATCCAGCGAGGAGTCACAAATTTCTGCTATTAGTGCCAATAAATACGTTTTAAGTCGTTTAAAAATAATATACAAAACTCAAACATAGATCAGAACATGTTGATACAAGTATATTTACATAATTAAAAAAAAATGGATATACCGTTAGAATTAGATAAATTACTATCTGTATCTAATGCCTGCATTAACAAGCTATGCGACTAAAAAGAAAGGATCTTCTCCCAGTTTTAAACGAGAATTCAAAAGTTATTCCATTTTCATTTGTAAGAAAATGTTTTACGCGCAAAAAAAAAAAAATTTTCACTCAATTACGTAAATCGCCTAAAATAAAACGCGTTGCGCAATAAAAAGCTCGGAAAGAAAAAAAAAGAAAAAAGCGGCAATCCTCCGTAAACGACGAGTTCAACAGTCCACGTCGACGTCCCACGTCTATCCAAGTTCGCTCGGATTATCCTCCTATAAAGAATGTCGTCGCGGCGCGTCGTTCCTGCTTTTAAACTGGCCTGGGAAGACCCGTTCGTCCGGCTCTTCTAACTACACGAAGCCGAAGTCACTCCGGCCGTTTCCATTCTTTCAACCGTCGAGGCAAAGGTCTCTCTCTCTCTCTTTCCCTCTCGCTGAGATTTTCACGGTTTTCCGTGGCTCTTTCTCTCGAGTACCACATTATGACGGGAAGGAGCGCAGGCGCGCTATTTAAATTCCGAAGAATCGATGCCGCGCCTGTGCGCTCGTGCCACTGTACGGTATATACACGTGGGGAGCGGGAAAATTAACTTGGCCGCGCGAAGGAAATTGCGGTTTCGATGAAATATTGTTCGCGCGCCGGCCGCTTTTTTTTTCTTTTTAGTCGGTGCTGCAGAGGCTGCTTTCGCCGCCGCGTCGAGCATTCCGAGCCTGGAATCTCTCCTGTCTCTCTCGATATTTCGCGCCGTAATGATGCGCTCTTTAAGATTTTAGCATTGCTTTACGGGAGACGTTGGCCGCGCGGGGAAAACGTTTCTGTTGCGAGCTGCTTTTTAGTGCCGAGACGAGGTGTTTGCGGTGCGAGTCGAAAGGAAGATGAGATTTCTTTTTTTTTAAAGGTTTATGGTTTTTCCGAAAAACTTAGAAGATGGCATCGCGCGCTTTCGAATATTGAAGGAGCTCCTAGTTAGCTTACTTCGCGGAAAATGTCGTTAATAAGTTAATGTGGCTTTAAAAAATATTAAAGTAAATTAAAGTCTGCATTCGTCAAGGAATTGCATACTGGGCTTTAAGTGCGCAGTAAAGCTATGTTTGTCCTGATTGCATGTAATCTTTGCAGGGAAACTACAGTGTGGCGTATATCATTTTCTATTTATCTCGTCAATTAAAATAAATGTTATAAATAACACTACCGTGATGTATTATGCTGCGAGAGATTTCGTATTCATAAACTTAATTTATTTAGAAAATATGAAATATTTCAATTTATATTTATTCAGAGACGCGTATTGAAATTTCAATAGATACTAAATGACCGATAAAAAATTAAAATGTAAACAAACAATTGTTCAAGATAAAGTGAGCGAAAAGTCTCCGTAGCAATTCTTGCTGTTTGGGCCGTGTCAAACTAAAAGTTAATTTGTCCCTAATATTATTTCAACGCAGACATAGACATTAGCGAACTTTTAGTAAAACCGACCTTCAATTACCCAGCAAAAGTAGCAATTTACTTGCAAGCACACAGTTACCTACAAAACTCAGCGCCGTTCGCTCAAAAATACTCAGCAATGCAGCCCGCAGCACAGCAGAGCTCATAAATGTATATTCATCGAAACGAAAGAATCCATTCATCAGCCAGCAGCGGTCCGCGTCCCCACCGCCCGGGGCGACGATCGTTACGAAATACATCCCGAGAGATGTGTCAATGAACTTTTTTCCCCGCTCCGAAAAGCGCGCCGTTCGCATATTACAATCCGTACGGAGCAGAGGTGTGCGCGCGACCTCCGCTCGCGCAAAAAGAAAGCCGCGGCGGCGGGATTCTCGTTACCTCGGCGGGCGTCGCGTTCGCGCTGGTCAGCCGTATATATACGTGCCGATTCCGGAATGTCGGGACCGCGCGCGCGCGACTCTCCGAGACCGAGAGCGGTACCGTTGCTCGGGCCGATTATATACGCGCCGAGTCGCAATTTTCTCTCTACTCGAGCCGCCGCGGGGCCCCCGGGAGCGGCCCCTCTCGGTGCACCTGCGAGCACCGACCGAAAATTGAAGCGGGGCTTGGGACCATTTTCGATTTCGGCCCTCCGACGGGGAGACCGAATATTGGGGAATTCGCGTCGTTTGCGCCTGGCCTGGAAAGTGTGCTGTAATGCGCGGTTTTTCTTTTCGACGCTTTTAACGCTTCTGAGAATTATTTTTATTTAATCTTGTTAAAATTTTTTACAAGTACTTATGCTCTGAAGCTTAAATAATGAGTCCTCTTTTTAGTCGCCCCAATTTTCAACTGTGTATTCTTGCATGCTTTTTTAATACTTGCGTGTTTATAATATTACCTAATGAACGAAATATTTGAAACCTTAATACTGAAAGTCAATCATTTAAAATGACTTTAAATGACGCTATTACCATAACAATTAATAAATATATATTCCATCTCGACTTCCGACAAAATTACGAATTTTCGATCATTTCATTCACCAACTTCCATTCAAACAATCCCCAATTTCCTTTCGCAGAGGTCCTCGCGATCCAGAACGACCAGACACACTCGAGGTCGTCGCAGCCCAACGACTACGTGGTGACGAGCGCGAGCTCCTACCACCCGAGCACGTCCAGCGACGACGACCTGCACACGGGCCGCAGCTCGCCGAACCTCCAGCGCACCCAGGACGCGCTGCGCCTCGAGAGCTCGAAGAGCGTCGTCGACGCCCTGGACCTCGAGGCCGACGAGACCCGCTACCCGAGCCCGAGCAACGTCGTCTTCCAGAGCGGCGAGCCGTCCGAGCAGCCCATCGTCGACGCGCTCACCTCCTCCAAGATCATCGACCACATCGACGGGAACCAGATCGAAGTCAGGCCCGGAGATTATTACAGGTGTGTGTCTTTAATCGCTTAATTGGATCCGAGGCTCCGTGTACTCTTCTTTCGAGGCGCGTAATCGACGTACGGTACAGTTTGTAGCGGGCCTTTCTTTTTTTTTCGTTAGAACCTGGCGGGAGTCGACGGCGTTTGTAGATTCGGGTAATGGCGCGGTAATTGATAGAGGTAAAATGAGCTTCAGCTCGGGAGATTGAGATTTTTATCGATCCCCGACGGTGATGAAGCGTATTTTCAATTCGATCGGTAATTAATAAACGATCCTCGAGAGTCTTGTGGCTTGAGTGTACTTTAGTAATTTTTTTTTTATAATATTAGCTGTGGCTTCGTTTCGCGTAATAGTTTATAACAAAAACATTGAAGGTTCAATTACGATAGTTGGTAATTTTAATGGCATTCCGAGTTTACTCTTTGAAGCATCAAAGTTTTCATTTTATTAGAGAATAAACGTTAATAATCGCGAAAGAACAAAACGTCCGATCCTAATAAGCGATCGCTCGTGAAAAATGTCCAGGACTAAGACCTTAATAGGTATCTTCAAACACTGTTGCTTTCTTCAGTTCAAACTGTTTCTTTGCATCGTAAAAGATCGATCGAGTCTTTTACTACCCATTCTTCCACTCTTCCTCTCTTGGGGGGAAGAGACTCGAACAACAAAGATTTTATCGACGGGCTTTATTGGCACTTGTGCCGCGTTTCATGGCACGATATTTTTCTACATTGTTTCGATTTTCTTTACGGACTGTAGCGAATTGAATGATAATCTACGCGCATAAACTTGTAAACATTTCTGCAAACGTAAAAAGATCGCGGTAAAAACGAGGTATTTTGTTTTTTTAGATTTTTCCATTTTTATTTCCCATAAACGTTGAACTTGGAAGGTTACTGCAAAGCTACTGTTTGTAAATTTTTATACACTGAGAGAAATGTTCTAATAAAATTTGCTATAAATGTAAGAAAAATTACTATTTTTTGTGTTAACCGCGGGACATACTTTTCTTCTAACAATTTTTACTATGTGACATAGTAATTTTTATGAATGAGTTAAAATTTAAAATTTTATTTACGTTACTCGTATTTTC
>JAWWML010000052.1:2334525-2367476 GCA_035047165.1 Ormyrus rosae | reverse complement strand
TATCCTTGCGTTACCACAAATTATAGTAATTTTTCGTACATTTATAGTAAATTTTAGAAAACATTTTTCTCAGTGTAGTCTTACAAAAAGAAAATCTTAAAAGCTACTCGAACGCCTTGTCGAAGAGTCTAATTTTCAAAACCTAAAAAATATTGTCGCCATCCATCAGTTTCCCCGAGCTTGAACCTATACAAAAACAGAAAATCGCTAAACATATAAAATTTAAAACCTTACCCACTGACCGAAATCCCAACTCATTGCAGAAACATCGTGCCCACCCGAAGCGAAAGCCTGTCGGGGGAAGAGCAGGGGGCTCCGCAGGGACAGCGTCATCAGGCCGTTCCCTCGTCGGAGCCCCGGGAGCAACCAGTACACGCTTCCCAGATCCCCGCGCTGATGGATCAGCATCCTCAGCAGCAGCCGCGGCAGGGCCGCCGCGAGCCCTCGAGGATCTTTAGCGAGCACGCGCCGCCGCCGAGGCTGCACAGCCAGCAGCCCGGGGTCGGGCAGAGACAGGCGAACCCCGACATCCAGGACATCATCACCGGGATCGTCAAGCTGCTCAACGGCAAGGTCAACGTCGCCATCAACTCCGCCAAGCCCGTCAGGCCCGTGCAGAGCACCAGGTGATGAGGGGGAGAGTGAACGGGTTTTTGGGGATTTATAAGACTTTCGAATGATATTCTTTTTGTTGGAAGCCATTTGTAGAGACTCTTGCGCACCTTTCTTTATTTAATTGGATATATAAATATTAGATTATAAAAGGCGACTCGATACACTGAGAGAAGAAGTATAGTAAAAATTACAAATAATCTTATAAAAATTACCATACTGTCTAGTAAAGCCGCCACAGACTGTCAAAACCCAAAAAATTACTATACTTTATAAGAAATTTTATTTTACTGTTTGGTAAATTTTCCTATCTAGGTAAGAAATTTTACTATACTGTTTGGTAAATTTTCCTATAAAGTATGATAATTTTTTGGGTTTTGACAGCCTGTGGCGGCTTTACTAGGCAGTATTCTAATTTTTACTAAACTTTTCTCTCAGTGTACAAGTTATAAAAAATTCTTGGATTATTAATTAAAATGCACTGTACCTTATAGACTGTACAGATTTCCATACTGTACATCGTACATCTTCATGTTATTAATTAAATTTTATGGTACGAAAAGCGGAAAGCGTGGTATTACATTGTATCGGAAGCTTAATCATTACCGTTTTAACACCCGCTTTAATTTTTCGCGCACCCACTTTTTAAAGCGAATAATTAAGAGGTGAAACAAATCCACATTTTATTCATCAACGGCTTCAAAACAAATTGCAGAATCAACAACAGGGGTCCGCCCCGCATCTCGGACGCCGCCCCGCTGCCCCCGGACTTCGACACCCCGGGCATGAATCCGCCGCCGCCGCCGCCCCCGGAGGAGCCCTCGACCTACGAGACGCCGCCGGCGCCGAGCGTCCCGTCGATCAATCAGCTGCCGCCGGAACTGCCGCTGTCGCCATTCCTCAACGGGATACCGCTTCCGGAGGCCATTGTTCCCCAGATCAATCGACCGTGGAATCGGCCCTCGAGACCCGGTAATTCCTTTGTGACTGACAGCGATGTTACCCGTTAGTGACGTTGGTTACCCTTTTTTTTTGGAAGTAATTTCGTCGGAGTGAGATTGGGTTTGCTGTTTTAATTAAAAAGTTTTACATTGCAGCAGGGCTTGAAGGATTGCTTCCTAACTTTAGGTTTCTTTTTATAATCCTTTCGAGGCTGTATTTATAAAATAACTCAAAGTTAATGTACCATAGAGGAATCGTAAAAACAGTCTGAAGCCCGAAGGGTTAATGCTCTTAACTCGCCGTGAGAATCGTTAAAAACAGTATCAAAGCAGCCGTTCTCCAATCGTTTCAATTGTTTATTTTAGCGAAAATTCCAGTTTATGAATAAACGCCAAAAAATAATTACGAAACTCACGAAATAATAAGAACCCTAATATATATTTAACCATTTTGTCGAAAATCAGGAATGAGCAAACGACCGATTCCACCGTACAAGCCCTTGCCCAGCCTCAACACCTCCGCGATTCCGGAGCGGGACCATTCGGAATCCGACAAGACGAACTCCGTGATCGAGTTCCAAAACCCGGCCGGCAAACCCGAGTCGGAGGACAACAACCGCACTCGTCCGGACAACGCCAAGGATCACGCGAATCACTCGGACGTCCATCATCCGCAGCGTCCTTTGGCCGCCGCTCCGACGCGGAAGTACCAGTCGACCCTGAGAACGGACGGTCCACCGTCGGAGAACACTCTGGTCCTCGGCGGCGTCGCGCCTCAGCCGCTGCCGATTCCCAGCGCCAACGAGACCGACGAGCCCAGGCCGGTCGTGCCGCTCAAGAGCGACGCCACCGCCGCCGCCTCGGAAGCCAACGGTAAATTTATTGCCTTGTTTGGTCGCGAGCAAGAGTGTTGCGATTTTTTGCGAACTCTCCCTCCCCCCCCCCCAGAGGCGCGGTACGATCGACGGCCACTTGAGTTATACGATCGCCTTTTCCTCTCTCTCGAGCGTTGGCCTCTCTCGCTAAGAGGCAGCCTTTAATTGACGGAAGCAGCGAGGAGCGATTAGTAATTTGGCTTTTTCGGTTATCTTGCCCCGATCATCGAGTTTCTTTGCTTTTTCTCTGCGCCGCTTGGAAAATATTATGCCTTGCGAATTTTAATCTCGTCGCGTCCCTATTACTTCCAGACAAAAATCGGCCGCCAGTCAATCCGTCGTCCGCCAAGCCGATCGTCCAAACGACTCTGAACGTGGAGACGAGCTCCACGGTCCAGGTGATCGAGGCGACCTCGACGACGACCTTGACGGAGCCCAGCATGGCTCCGGCGGTGCACAGCGACTTTGCGCAATCCTCGGTACCTCCGTCGACGACGACGACGACGAATCCTTCCGGCGTCGTGTCGCTCGAGCCCAGCATCACGTCGACCGTCGGCGTCGATCTGTCGTCGAGCTTGTCGACTCCGACGGAGGGATTGACGAGCAGCTACCAGAGGACGACGACTCCGCTGCACAGGCCGGCCGGCCAGCCCGTTACTAATTCCATTACGTTTTCGAAGGGTCAAAGTACGTATTTTTTTTTGCTTTGTTTATCAAGTATTTTTGGTCGATTCGCATTGATCATTTGTACGATTAGGCTCGATATACTCGTACCGACCGCGACCCGGAATAGTCTTGGACGACACGCTGGACTACACGGGAGCTCACAATGTACATACCCAGCGACCCTACGGACCACCGCGTCACACCTCGAGTCCCGACACCTTCGACGTCGTCGTATCCGCCATTCAAGGACCCGGCGGCTCCGGTACCGGTACGTATTGCGTCCAGATCGACGTGGAATCATAACGGGGATTGCATTTTTAACGAATCTAATTTCGGGCGAACAGGCGAGGTGAGAGTGCCGGTGAACGGCGGCCACGGCGGTGCCGCCGCCGACGACATTCTGACGTCGCCGGTGGAGGGTCAAGGCTTCGTCAGCATCGACGGCAAGAGAACTTACGTGAATCTCTTCGAGAGCACGGAGGCGTCCGCCGGCCCCGGCAAGGTTCAGGTGCAGCCCACGAAGACGCAAGCTGGACCTGTCGTCGGTACCGGGTGAGTTTTAGATTTTGATGTTTCTTAACTGAACGACTGATGGGAAAAAGTCTGCTGCGAGCCGTTTTTTTTACAAAATAGTTTTAAAACTTTCAATAACCTCGTAATTAAAGTACAAATAAAAAAAGTTCATCCCCCTCGAACAAAAATAGTTTCGAAGAACAAAGTTAAAACAAAGCTCGCAGCCCCGAGCCAGCCGCTCTCCTTATTAAATTCCCGTCAAAGAATTCCCGCAACAAAACCTCCCATACCCCCCACCCTCCTCCCTTTATCGTTAAAAAATTCAAAGCTCGAGCGCAGGCAGCCCCGTCAGGCTATAAAAGCCCGCCGGCTGCGCTCCTCATCCTTGACCCAATACTAACGTATACATATATCCGCAGATTCGCGGTGGCGCAAACGGAGCCTGCGGCGGCGGCGGCGGCGGGTTCGGCCTCGCCCCGGCCGGTGCAGCCGCAGCGAAGGCCGACCTTTCATCGTAGGCCGACCCAGCCGCCCGTGAGGATCGACACGTGCATCGTCGGCGACTCCAGCACCTGCGACGCTAGTCAGCACGAGTCCTGCGCCACCGTGCAGGGCGTCTCCGCCTGCCACTGCAAGCCCGGCTTCGCCAGGATCACCCACACGCTTCCCTGCAAGAGTGAGGAACACATCCGTTGACGGAACTCGGCTTTTTTTTTGCTTTGGTTTTAATAAAAATCTGTTCTTTTTTTTTAGAAATCGTTAGCATAGTCGTTTCGATTAGAGTGGATAGGATTTACGATAAGAAAATCGTCTGGACTAAAGATCTAGGGGACAAGGACTCGGAGTTCTATCAAACCTTGGCCTACGAGGCGAACCGAGCCGTGAGTTTCCAGCGTCCGTTCGTTGAAAAAACGTCGCGAGGGGCAAATGGTTTTTTAATTCACCTGGATTTCTCTCCGCAGATCGAATCTGCGATGTCGATGACCCCGTTCTCCGACGAGTACGTCGGCTCGCTGATCAACAACGTCTATCAGGGAGACGTCAGTCAGGGCCAAGGCGGCGTCTTCGTCAACGCGACCCTCAAACTGGCCTACGAGCCGAGAACAGCGAGGCAGAGCCTCGCCGCGGAACTGCAGAAGCACCTGTACGGCGTCATTCAGAGAAGGTACAACAACATCGGCAACAGCGCGCTTCACGTCGAGAGCCCGGCCGGCTCGATTTCGAATCTGCAAGGTGAGCGCTCGCGATTCTTCAAAAAAAGAAAATCCGCGAATATCCGGTTAAATTACACACGGTAAAAATTGAATTCCCCCCAGACTTGGACGAATGCGCGTCTTCCGAATTGAACGACTGCCACTCGTCGGCTGTGTGCGCGAACACCTGGGGCGGCTTCACCTGCACCTGCCATCCGGGATTCAAGGATCCGCACAAGGGAGATCCCAGCACGGCCGGCAGAAGCTGCTTGTCATGCGCCTCCTCGCACTGCAACAATCGCGGAACCTGCTCCTACCAGGGGGACCAGATGCAATGCTCGTAAGTTCTCGGATGTTATAAAAGATTTTTCTCTCGCGGTGACTGCGCACTGTACGGATTGATGATTGATCGCCGCGTATTTTTTAACGCGTCTCCTAGGTGCACCGGAAACTATTACGGGGCGCAGTGCGAAGTGGACGGCGAGGTTCTCGGCGTCGCCATCGGAGCCTCGGTCGCGGCGTTCATCATCATAGTCTTGACGATTGTGTGCCTCGTCATGTGGAGGTACGTTATAGACTTTTTTTTTGAAGCTCAAGGCATCGAAGGATATTTAAAAAAAAGTATTTGTTTCATCTTCCAGTCGAAGGTGGTCGCGAGAGCAGAGTGCAATGTCCCCGGTCTACGGATACGTTCAGGGTGGTCTTCCCGGCACCTTGCCAGGTAATTTTCCGATAAATACACGATTAGTTTTAATCCTTTTGAATTAACAATTATTAAGATAAAAAAACATTAGCTATAAATTTAGCTCGTGTAGGTTCCGTGGGAACGCTCGCCTCGGTGAAACAAGGACCGCCGACGAATCTTCCCCCGTACATGTGGGCCCAAATGGCCGATCACTTGGCGACGGCGAACGTTTACGCGGTAAGACAACAATTCAAACGATACATAATTCACGTATTTCCGCTCGAACGGCAATCGCACAAAAACTTTTCCTCTTGTGCTTTCAGACCGAACCGATGGGTCCGACTCGGCCGAGCTCGGCGATGTTCGGCTACCCGACGCTGAGCCTCCACGGGACGCTGCCGCCGGTGCCGCTTCCGCGACTGCAGGCTCCGCCGCGAGCCAGGCAGAGGCATCACCAGCCCGAACCCGACAGCTCGGACTCCGAGCCCCAGGACAAGGACAGAGCCGACCTCATTCCGCAAAGCAGCTTCCAAGTGCCCAGGCCGAAGTCGAGATCGTCTCTTGCCGTGAGTCGCGAAAATTTAGGGATTCTTTGTTTTATTTGTAGTTTTTGCTCGCCTGAAAGATTTCAATCGCGCTGAAAAACTGTGGTATTGAATTATTTCTTTATTTGGTGGTCTTTCAAATCGGTATATGTAGTAAATTTATTTATTCTGTTTTTAAAAAATGAAAATGAAATGAAATTTGCGGATTTGAACCATTTTTATTTTTTTTTGTAAACAAAATTAAGTATTTTTTTTCGAAATATTTCGTTGAAAAATTCTGTCGACTATCGGCGGTGATCAAATCATCGCCGCAAGGCACACCAGAATTAAATTGTAACTCGAGTTGCGGCTGTGCACAAACTGAATTAAACGAAAATTGCTTTATCAATCGATTCGCGCTTATTCTGCAGGACAACTTTGTATATACTGATGAATATATTTTGAATGAACTCATCTGCTTATATTTCCTGGCGCAGAAAACTATACTACTAAACACAATTTTACATAATATAGTCGTAACTAACAATGGAAAATAAATTATTATCGTACAGATTCTTGTGCTTTGAAAGATAACAATAAAAGCAGGAGAAAGCAATACTTTAGTTTTATCAAAGATTTCATTAAAAAGAGACGCCAACTCTATTTCACTTTGAATCGCGGAAGTTAATTAAATATGCAAAGGTGAGACATTCTATTACGAGTCACGGGAATAAATTGTGCCATTTTTTTGTACTTTGTAGGAACTATTAATATTCATTAATTAATGGAGTTTTATTACACTTAAACATGAAATCTTTCTACCGATTAGATTCATTATACAAATGGGTCGTCATATTTCTAACGCGAATAAGCAGGTTTACAGTCGAAAATCATGCCAGGCTCTAATAACAAAACTGTGTTGCATTTCAGAATCAAAGCGGAATATACTACGACGTCGAGTACGATCAAGGCGACGCTCGGCATTTGTCGAAGAACAGCATTCCCATGTCCACTTACAGCATGGCGCCCTACTATCGAACGTGATCCAAGAGTCTCCGGAACGAAGAACAAAAAAAAGCTGCGATTGGAAACCGTCCGTCAATGGAGACGCGTCGATCGTGCAATATGCAATGGAGATTAACTTTAATCCGAAAACTCGCGAGCGTTTGGAAAATACACTAAACGCGGAGAAAGTACCGAAAACTCGCAAAGAAAATAATTAAATAAATTGGGTGGTAGCGTATAGTATTGTACGAGAGAGTGCAAGGATAACGGAGGAAGACATTTTTTGGGAAACGTATTTCCGTGGTGACGGTTCGATGGTCTTCTGTCTAAAGCATGTTTCCCAAAAAATGGACTTTACGATAAGATAAATGATCGAGCAGTGCGAATTAATTAATTTATAAACGAGATAAATTATTAGAATGACCTTTCGATGAGGAAGGCACACACAGCCAGAGGCTTTATTATCGAAGTGTCGTTGCGTGCGAAGCAAGTGACCTCGCAACTCTGTAATTAATTATGATATAATATATTTTTTAAATGTTTAAATACAATATACATTTAAGACTTGAAATTAACGGCATTCCTTTATTAATGTTTATTTATTTTCTTTTACGACGCATATCACGTTAAAAGTTTAACAATCACTTGGAAATATGTTGTTTATATATATATATATATATGAAATTTGATGTTTGAGAATAATAATATATACTTCTGTTTATTTTATTCGCAATTATTATTATTGATATTGTTAATATTACATAAGCGCATTTGCAAGTCGTGAAAATCGGGAAGAACGTACAGAATAAGAGATAAAAGTATATGCGTTATCGCGTTCACCATCTGTTTCTTTTTTTTTTTTTTTTTTTTTTTTTTTTTCTCATAACTTGTTCTCAGAATAAAGAAAGTCACAGTAGCTATAGCATAATAAAGATATCGCGTGTAAAAAACAGTTTAATAATTCACCTTGAGGACTCAGTCATGAAATCACAACGACGATTAAATTGTATAGGTGAAACATATAAAAACATTTTAAAATGTTTAACATTTTCCAGTAAACGTATTTCTTTAATTAATGCAAACGTACATTCGCATGTATAATGTACAATATGTGTATGTAATTTGATAACATTATATATAGATAGATTTGTTGATATATGCAACAGTCTTCATAGAAGTACGCAAAGTTTCACAAAAACCTTTTTTTATCACTTTTATTATTTTCGGATTTAAATATAGTGAATTAATATTTATTTATCGAATAAAATTCTTATTATATTATTTAAAAGGTTTGCAGAGAAAGTATAACTTTGAAATTCGCGCTTTTTAAAAGCGCCCCTTTTTATATCTGCCATCGCAATTGAACTTTTAGAAATAACTTGAATGTTTCTTGATTAGATATTCGTTATTTTTATTGTATATAGGTATAGTAATATAATTTAACAAGACACGTGTAAGTGAAATCAAACACGTATATATGGATAAACAGGTATGTATATAATAAGTGAAAAGTGTGAAGATTTTTGGAAGGCAAAGAGTGGACGAACTTTTAAAACTGTCGACTCGACTAAAGTAGCAGTCATTTCGACAGTTTGAAATCATTCGCTTGTTGGCGATAAGAGTAAAAAGCATAGATGCAAACATTTGTAAAATCTAGTTGTCCATTACTTGAAGAAAAAACAATAGTCGACGATTCCTAAACTAAGATAATTTAGTTTGTAATAACTTCTAAGAGAACAATTACTTTAAAATAACAAAATTATTAAAACATCTTTAATAGAATAGAATAGAATATAAGAAAATAGAGACTTTCGTTGTAAGGACAAGTTAATTAAACATTACACAGTTTACCTTTTCGTTGATTTGGTAGTAATCTTCGATGTGACTTAAAAACTAATTCAATAAAAATCGATCAAAAGCTCCCATTTGGTCAATCAATTCATTTGTCTCGCCAATAAACGAATGCGTTTACCGTTTTCAATTGGTATACAGTACAAACGGTATTTATATATATTTACATAGAACAGGTATTAAAAAGTAGAAAGTGTAAAGTATCACAAGGACTAGTATGATTTTCTTCAGTAAGGCCCAAATTCATAGACGTAAGTTCATTTTGACA
The DNA here is from genome assembly GCA_035047165.1 of Ormyrus rosae. Taxonomy (NCBI): domain Eukaryota; kingdom Metazoa; phylum Arthropoda; class Insecta; order Hymenoptera; family Ormyridae; genus Ormyrus; species Ormyrus rosae. The sequence goes on along the minus strand of JAWWML010000052.1, from coordinate 2,358,343 downwards.
TGTGTATAGTATAATGTAAAAAGCCACATTAAAGGAGATGCCAGTTTAAGGAATAAACCTACGAAGCCAAATAGATATTCGAAAAATAGATCGGATAATTGAATTAAAGAAAGAACTTAGTCGACTATGAATACGGGACAATGCAATTTTATATATTATTTTTTTTTATTTGGCGATTAATCGTAATTCGTCATTAACTTCAAAAGTAACTTGTTAAACATCTAGCGTTTGAAAAAATGTAATATGCCTGATGCTCGAGCATATTATCGCTTTCTTTATTTTTCTAATTTTAATGAATTCTTTGAGTTACTAATGGAATTGCGACATATCGCCATACTTATTATCTATATCGATCGCAGAATTATTACAAGCGCATTAATCGCATTTGAGTTGACAAAACGAATTATAGAAAAATCGCTTGAGCTGACAACTTCCGTTATAGAAATATCCGTTTATATGCGTACATCAGTCTTTGGTGCGATAATATGAAATATCACTAATACATACGCACCTAAACATAGTTAGCTATCAAGAAGCAAAATGTTTTTAATAAATTTTCTTAAATGTTCATACTTTATTCATACCTATGATTAAAGTTTGAATTGTTATTTTCGTAAAAATAAGTGAATAAATAAATAAATAATTATGACACTGTAATAATACTATTTATATTATAAATTTTCATCACAAGTTTGAAAAAAGGTTATTAGTCATGGCTGGTTATTAATTTTTCACTGCCAAAAATCTTAGAATTGAATAATATATCTAAAATTTTGTGCTATTATTTAAAAAAAAAATTCTTTTGTGTAAATTAAAAAAATATTTATATTTTACAAGATAGAAATTTTTCATAATTGATGGAATAGAGAGCTGTTTATGTTAGCTTTTGCTTTGCACAACAGAAAAATTTAAAAAGACCATATAATTGTGGCAGTGAAAGAAGATTATTACGTACGTATACGTATATATATAATATATATACATATATAATTATACATATATATTTATATATATTAGAAATATTTAAAAGCTTTGCGGAACGAAAATTGTACGTTAACCCCATGCCTGAAGCTGGTAATATTTGTTTCATTCCCATTCCGGCGTACGCTTACGGCGTCACCGTAGTCCCTACTTATCTCACTCACACAATCGCGCTGGGCATTTCAGTATGCTTTCGAAGACCACCACTGCAATAATTAATATTTTTTTTTTAGAAATATAAATTTTATTATTTCAAGCACTATCTATTTTATGGCTATTCAAATGTCAAATATTACTGATGTCTCGAACTTTTTGTTTTAATAAAATTTAAGGTAAATTTGATAGTTGAATGTATAACTCTCTTAAAGTAGCTTATTATTGAAATTCTTATTTAAAAAAAATAATAAAATGTTTATTTTACGATTAATTTGTTGCAGAATTTCATCTGCAAAATGCGTTTCAATTTTACATCATAGCCAAACAAACATGTCACTCTTGCTATATATTTAAAAATTTTATAATATAGCATTTCCTCACAATGATTCTTTTCTTAGGATCTTATCCAAGATTTATTTCGCGCCAAAGTTTATCATGCTTAAGTTCTCAGACTTACGTCGGAGGAGCTTGTGCTTGTGCTTGCTGTTGCTGTGCAGCTGAATTTGATTTATAAAACCGCTCGAATAATGCTTTCAAACCCATCACTGTTCCTAAACCTGAACTAGGATCCATGTCAATAAAAGTGTCCAAATTGTTTGTGCATGCTGAAAAAATAATAACAACACTTTACTTAAAATTAAATGAACTATTTTAATTTCATAGTAAAAAAATAAAAGTGTATTATTATATGTTAGAAAAATATTTTTACAAAGAATAGAGCACTAAAAATTTTTAGGTCACCTTTCAAATACTTCAAAAATTTACTAGCAACTCAAATGAAATATGACACATATTCTTTTTGAAATGACATAACTAAACTATTTGGACAGTATCCAAGTTTAAAAACAACACAACAAATGATCTCATCTGTTTAAAATACTACTTTACAGAAAGTAATTCTTCAATAAACTTACTGGGTGTAGAAATTGGAGGATAATCTGGAGGAGTTTTGATCCACGTGTCATCTTTTCTTTTCATATGACTTCTGTTTGATGCAAAGTGTTTAAGGAAATCACTTGCTGAAACAACTCTGAATACTCTATGCCATTCAGGAGGTAAAGCTTCGTCATTTCTAAAAGTTTCTGTTGCATATTTCCAAAAAAATGTAGGAAAAGGCAATTCACTGTCAAGATCATATACAACAGCTCTTTCATCTGGAGCATAAATCAATATCACATGATAATCCTGTGTAATAAAGAAAAATATTTATTTGAGATTGTACTTTTCTGGTAGATTATAGGAAAAAAAGTAATGATGTTCCACGCACCCACACTACTATTTGATTTTCAGCTTTACCAGAGCGTTGTCTCCACAGAGGTACACTGCGGTTAGAATTGCTTATAAATGCTACATAACAATGCTGAAGCTCTGATTCATGTTTTGAGGCAACTTCAAAGCATAGTTTCCAAACATTTTCCTCGCTGAAAAAAATAAAAGTTTTACTTTTATTTCAGAAACTGATTATCTTTCAGTAATTAAATATTTTAAATAATTTAAAAAATTTCAATTTTTCAAAATAAAGGTTTTAAACAATTTTTAACAGTATTCTGCAATTCTAGTTAACTATAAGGAACACTTTAATCATGGCTAACTCTACTGCTCAGAGTAAGTGCTTTCAACCATTAAGTTTTTTTAATGTAAAAACAGTTCTTAAACTCTCAAGTTTTCTCTCAAGCTTTAATTAATTACATTAACAGTATTTTTATACTTTCTTTAATTATCTGCTTTAAACTGCAGTTGATAAAACGTAATAAATTCTTATTACAACATAAACATAAATTTAACAAGAAGCTACTTTTTCCTTTTTCAAGAATAAATATATAAAAGTCAATATCTCTTGTCCTAAAAAAGTACTCTTTATTTAAATTCTGTTTAACAAATCAATTGTAGCATTTGCATAAAAAGACAACCATCATCAGTCCTACTTCTAAGACATTAGCTGAAAAGCATGAAAATTTCAGAGCGACATTTGCATCCCCATTTCCATAAAGATAAACGCTTTCGAACGTTCTCGTCAGCCCTATCGTACTTCAACGAATTGTACGAACGAAGCGAAAAGCTCTCTCTCTTTCCCGACCTCGCAAGCTCGCCTATACTCGCGAGAAAAAAAGGAAGCTCGTAAATAATAAAGCGACTCGGCGTGTGTCTGCGTGTGTGTATACTTGATCGTGTTGCGCGCGTAAAAAATTCACATAAAAATAATCGATATAAAAAGCGATAAATTACAAAGAGAAAAGCAGCGTGCCGCCGCCTCTCCCCGCGACCGCCGCAAATAAACGACAACAACAAAACGGCCTTTCCTTTCATCATTCTCCCCTTTAAAACATACGCTTTTCCCGTGAACGGCGCGACGCGGCAGACGACGCCTCTCCTCGAATTATCGATGCGAAATTATCTTGGCGACTGTCGCGCGGAAGCTTTCAGCGGAGGTGTCGTCCTGTTGACGTTCCGTCGTCGTGCGTTTATGCCTCTGCAACACATGTATCGATCCGCCGCGGAATCTGCCGCAGTACGTGCGCCTCCTTCCTACACACCAGTGGCAGCCTCGGACATGTGTATGAACGCGCGCGCACTTACACTCTCGGCAAAAAGAACTTACCAGTAGCAGCTCGTGTAGACGCAATCGGACCTCTTGGGGAAGAGCTGCACCAGGGGTTTCTTGTTCCCGCTCTCTGTGTTTTCAGCGGCCATCTTTGTTTACAAAGTTCCTCTCCGGTAATCAATCCTAAGGACCTTTTGTCAGTCTTCCCTCGGAACTGCTGCTCTTGTGATTGTTGATTTTTTTTCGTCGTGTGCTATGTCACCCGGTGTTGACTGCTTAGCACTGGCTGCTCATAATCACACACTCTTCTAGGTAGGCAGCGTTATTGAATTCTTCAAGTTCCTTCACACCTACCCACACTTATCGACTGTATGCACGGCGATGTGCCGCGTGCGCGCGGTCAGCGAGTTTTCTCCCCACTGCACTGTGTGTGCTCGAGGCAGAGAAAGAGGAAAATAGCGCGAGCGAGCTGAACTGAACTGTCGCACGGCACCACGGTATCAGCGGAACTGTTGCCAGCGCTGTACTGTACTGACTAGTGACTACTGCTCCGTTAAAGAGAGACCGCCTGCTGGACTATATATAGGCGCACGCGGCGGCGCGCTAACGGTCAGTCGATTCGCGGCAATGGCGAATGGATCTCCTCAATGAGCTTTTTGCGGGGCTCTTTCTTTCCGCAAAACAAGTGTTCGTCGGAAGAATTTATTATGAAAAAACTTTATAATTGAAGCTTAGAAAGATTTTATTCGGTTTAACATAAAAAAAAAGTAATAGTTACTTTAGAATTATTTATTATTGCGGTATAATAAAAATTCGAGCTTTCCTTCATAACACATTTAACTCTGTGTCTTTAAGCAGAACCACCTTGAGGGAACCACCTTGTCTGAACAATCGCCTTCATAGACTGCAGCGTCAAACTTGTGTTTAAGTTTTTATAGTTTATTCCTGCTAAAAAGATCTTGAAAAGGCATATAAAATTAGGCTTGTGTATAATGGAATTAATGTATAAAAGTTGCGATATAAAAATTATCTAAATTTTTCTTAAAAACTTAAAATTATAATAATATATGCATTATAAAATTAGACATTATTCGTTACTAAATCAAAGGTTTTTTTATTGATCGGAAATTTTTTTTAAAGAGGAAGTGACGGATGCGATAAGACACGCGCTACTTGCATTTTCTACTGAATCAGTAATCTTATTTATTATCTGTGTAACCTACAGTATGCTATAAAGGGCCAATAATAATTCTTCATAAATGTACTGAATGGCTTAGAAATTTATTTCTTTTAAGATTTTCATACATATATGACAATAATAAATAATAAAAATAAAATAAAAATAAAATCTTTAATTAAAACAAATGTAAATTTTATGATATATAAGTATCTTCAAATTTTTCATAATAATCTGCATTACATTACTTACGAGAGATAACATTTCTACATAAAAATATTCTTATAAAAATACTCAAGTTACTTCAACACAACGCGCAATAAAAACTTAAAATTTCATATTTGTTCAAGACCTGCTTGAAGAATATTTTAGAATTCAAGATCCTTAAAATTATTTTTTATTTATCAATATATTAGCAGATTCCAAGCAGTACTGTCGTAGTGATCGAATGGTTCTTTTGGAAACAGACTTAGTTAAATTGATCGATAAATCGACAAAATCTTGGATGCATAAAGGTGAATCCAAGCGGAAAATATTTACTTTTTTCTTTTGATAAAGCCTTTTATAAATGTTCATTTCCGTAGGCAAATTTTCAAGATCAATAAAAGCACTCTTTTTAATCACTTTTCCCAGATACAAGCAGATGACGTCGGATTTGTAATCGAACTTGGAGAAAAATAAAAAGAAATTGATTATTAAATCGTCAAGAGAGTGTTTTGAGGTATCAATAACTATTTTATGTGCACAATGATTATCCAAATCTTTAAAAAAGCAATTGTCTAAATCTGAAAAAAATCAATGGTTAGTTTGATTATTATTATATATACTTATATTTTGAAGCGGTTTTGATTTGTTATTTTATACCTTTCCAATTTGGTTCTGTATTCAGGAGTTCTCGTACACTTGGCAAAATTCCTTCTACTTGTAAATAAAAAATTGCCACACAGACTGCAGTAAATTTTGAAAAATCCTTCAATTCTAATAAGCTTGCCCAGTAAATTATAAACAAAGTGAATTTATGACACAATGGATCTCCCTTTGCTAAATAACTATATAAATAATAAAAAATATTGTTAATCAGAGCAAATGGTCAAGGGTCGTTTCCAACGACAAAGGTGTTACCTCATAATTGTTGATCTTTCTACTTCGTTCTGATTCATGTAAAAGACACCCAACGACGCCGGTAAACAGTCGGAATCAAAATACATAAATGGTACTCCTTCTAATGAACCGTGCCGCATAAAACGCCAGCTGTCGCATTCATCAAGACATTCTAGAAAAGAGTAGAGTAACGATCGCACGTCAATTTTCCTGTTATCTTCGGTGTCTATGAAAATGTATAAATCACAGTGCCGCGCTGAATTTGCAATCCATGCATCGTTAAATATGTAAGATCTTGCATTCGGGTATCGTCTGTTCAACATGGAGTTTACTAAAATACACATTTTCGCTTCCTTTTTCATGGATTCTTGTGCAATCGTTAATAATTTTGCAACCTGACCTTCGTATTTCAGCAAGAGATTTGACACTTTCGCCGACATCTTAGGAACATCATTGGCTCTAAGTGGATGATTAATATCGCAATGAAGCTCAAAATCGATGACTTTCCCGTATACGAGAGTATGGCACAATTCGCATATGTCATACTGCAGGGTGTCTTCTTTCATTATGACATCGCAAAAATATTCCAAGTGGCTCTCTGACAGCAAGTGTTCGACAAACTTCACATCGGAATCCACCTGTTCACTACATACGAGGCAATAAAATTTCTCCGCATAATACCAGGCCGAATTTACCACTTCAGTAATATGTTGCATCCTATTGTTCGCAGAGCTCCTCCAAACCTCTTCGCCTCTTTTGTGCGTACTATCTTGCCTATGAGATTGTAAATTGATTTCTGCGAAAGTATCGTTACATACGAGACACCTGATATCGCCATCAAAATTTCGACGCATGAAAAATGTTGCAAGCTCTAACTCGGTTGCTTGCTCGTTCAGTACTTCGTTTTTGTGTCTTCTCTCCATTGCTTCTAATTTCTTCATGTGATTCTCGTCATGTAAATGTGCGTATAAACTGTACGGGCTGTTTAACATTTCTACTTCGCATGGAATGCATATTCTTTTTGAATGGTCATCAGAGGGGTACGTAAGTTTTAGGCTTTCTTCCAATTTGACAATTTTAATGTTTATTTTATAAATAGACTTGAGAGATTTGATGCAGTAATTGGTGTAGTTTTTTAAAAACGCTGGGTCTTCATCCAAAATTTCCGACGGCTTCGATTTTAGATTTTGATATTTTTCTGGCACGTCTGGGTCTGGTTGGGGACTATCTTCTAGTAGATTAATAATACTAGATCCACTACGGCTCTGGAATCTTTTAATGGTTTTGGTGACATGATCAACATCGTAAAAGTGTTCTAATAAGCTTCTTTCGTCAAAGTAACATGTTGCGCAAAGAGGACATACAAATTTAAATTTCGAATTGAATTCGTGCTCACTTAATTTGTCTTTGTGACTTTGAGATTGCAAGTGTAGCATTGACGTATCGCCATAGACGGATTCTTTGCAAGGAGGACAATAATACTTGAAACCTCTGCTCGTATCGCCCCGATTATTGATATTGCTGTCTTCCCTGTTTACGAATGTAAGACTCAAAGAATTTTCGCTATTTGGTTTAGAAGATTTTACCGGGCTCATTATAAACTTTTCGGAAAGTTCTTTGTGAAATTCTTCAGCAGTATGATTCAGTACGCTTTGTAAATCGGAGGCTTTAAATTTGCACGGTATGCAGTTTATTATTGGCGAGCCTTCATTGGAAATTACAATATTAATGTTTAAATCGTTTAGTATGAAATTAATAGCTGCTGATCGATATTTATGCATTTCATTATTAAAATGTTTATACAATAGCTTCGCGTCCTTGAATTCGAGGCTGCAGAGAAAGCACGAATACATTGGTAATGCATTTTCGGAAACAGATGGAAAAGAGTCATTAATTTTCTTTGTGTTTCGAAGAGACGTTAATTTTTGCCGCTCATGATTTTGTCCTTTTAAATGGCGATCAACATTTTCGATTCTATCCAAAGCGATGTACTTGTCACACGTACGACAATGAAGAACTTTTTCAAGGACATTATCGAAAGGAGAGCAATTATCAATATCAAAATTTATCAGGAAAGATTGAAGGGAATTTCTGCTAATTATTAGAGTTTTTGGACAACTTACGAGACTCAACCGTTTCCTGTGGTTCCAAGTTTTCAAATGACTTTCAAGTTGTTGCTCGTCGGATAAGTCATAATCACACAATAAACAATGAATATTTTTTATTCCTCGTGTAATAGAAAAAATCATTATATCGATTTCTTTGTTCGCGTCTTCTAACATCAAGTGAAACATTGTATGATGCTTCACTTTCACATCACTATGTAAAAAAATGTGGCAGCAAGTACAATAATATGCATCAAATAAATTATCGCTGTTAGAAGCATCTTCATCATCTTTAATATTTTCACTATTATTTTCATTATTCAATTCTAAGGGTTTAATTTTGATAGTTTCTTCGTGGCCTTCTTTCTTTCTCGTTTTTTCCTGATTATTAATAAGTGATTTCATTTTTTGAATATGATCATTTTCTTGCAAATGAGGGGTGACAGATTTCAATAAACAATTGCAGATGTTGCAATAATATTCTAACGCATTTAAACAAACTATGCCATTAAGAACGATCTCCTCAATCTTCTTCTCTTCTGTAGGCGTTGTCACAACTCTATTTTTGCACTGGTTAATATGGTTTTTTACAATGTGATTTAACATTTGAGCCTTATCTTTAGACAATTTGCAAAGGTAACAGTAATATTGCTCGCCAAATTTGCAAACAGCATTTTGAAAAAATAACTTGCAAGTAGTTGAAAGGAAAAACTGCGACGAATCATTAGACAAACTAGATTCAAGCGATTGATCTGATCTGGATGATGGTGATTTAAGCATTTTGATATAAACTTATTTTAATCGATATCTAATAAATTTCTGTAACCGTTCGAGAAGACGTTTAAAGTATTACTGACTGTGAAGATCGCGTAATTATAATGTTCGTTAGAACTATTCTGTTTATTTACTAGTTTCAATTGAAAACATTCGTCGTTTACAAAATGTAAAAATATTTATTACATATCTACCATAATATTACTTCAAATTATTGAAACTATATTAAAGGAGAAAACTCTTAAAGGTACAAAATGTGATACATATGTTTTACTTTGCTATTTTTTTTACTAAATTCATTTGAGTTGTTTAACTTTTTATAGGTTCATTTTTTAAATGAATTATAATGCCATGTTTAATTTTTCATATTTATATTTACAAAAAAATTGTTATTGATACAAACTCGGATTCGAAGTTTTTTTTTAGCAATTGACATATGTAATTTACATGTTATTTAAACTTATCAATTACTTCTGTACATGTTAGGAGACAACAGTGAAATAACATTTTCAAACAATAACAGTTCTAGAAGATTAATTAATACTATGCAATTAAGTCTGATTATATTGCATACAGTTAGATGAGTAATATTAAACCCTTTTCTAAATTTTATTTGCCACTTTCCAACACAAAATTTTTTCCTGAAAGTAGCATTTAAAACTCTGACTTTAATTTTTTTACTCTTACAAAGTCTTAAAAAAATAAGTTCTTTTATTACTTCAGATTTTTTTTCTTATAATTTGTAATCATAAGATATAAGTAAAATTAATATAAAATTTTATTTTACTATGATTTAATTAAAAATTAAAAAATTATTATAGTAAAGAATGATTTTAAGTAATAATAATGTTTATAAGCTTATTCTAATGTAATAATAATCATAGAATGTCCACTTCAAATCAAGTACTGCAAAAAAATTACGTTACGTTGCCATTGGCATGATATGTTACAATGTTAAAATTATTGTTCGTTTGTTCGATTACGATTTTAAAATAAAGTAAGAAGTGACGACCCCCGGACTTAAACAAAGCCCGTTGACTCACGACTCAATCATTCTGCAACAAGTTAAGACCGCCACCGGTCATTTAGTTTCACCCATCTTTACATTTACATAGGAGTCCTAATGCATCTTCGTTTATCAAATCGCATATATAGGTAGTCACTATTTGTGACAGCACATAAAAATATATTTTTGTATAATAATTGGTCAATTTAAAAAATACGTTCATGTATATCCGCGTTTAATAACTATGTACAGTATACAGGTTGTCGCTTTAAAGTTGCAAGCTTGCAGCGCTTTCAGCACAATATTGCTTGAATGTTCTTAAATGTAATTTGGTAACTCCTTTAGTTATATTTTCTGATAAATCTATTGGTTCTTGGACGCACATAGGTGAGTCTAATCGAAAAAATTCAACTTGTTCTTCTTTAATTTGTGTTTGATAGATCTCCATTTCTTCTGGAAGATCATTAATGTCAGAAAATTTACTTTTTTTTATTATTTTTCCTAAAAATGGACATACAACATTAGATATGTAATCGAATTCAGCATAATATGAAAAAAATCCTAGAAGAAGATCCTTAATTGAAAGACTGGTTTCTTTCACAGGAATGTTCCTTAATACTCCAGTTTCCCACCCTACAAAAATTGCTTAAACTTTTAGCACCTGTTAATATTTTAATCATATAATTAATTAATATACATTAAAAAGTCTTACCTGCTACAATCCTTGACTTATTTTCTAACTGTATTAGATGAAATATACTTGGTAGAATACCTTTAACTTGCAAATAAAATATTACAAGCCAAGATATGGCAAAAGTTGATATTCCTCGTCTATCTGATAATTGACAATGTATCATCCATTTTTTTAAATAAAGAATTAACTTCCGTAAAGGTAAATAAGTTTCGATAAAATATCTAAAAAAAATTAAAGTTTTATTATATTTACAACAATTTAAATTATAAATTTAAAAAAAGTAATTCTTACGTAAGTATTTTAGACTTTTCTACAGAAAGCCCATTAAAGAATGAAATATCGCAACTAAGATTTGTAAATCTGTGTCGTAATTTTATAATTGGTACTCTAGTGCGCAGAATCACATCATCTATGATCCAAATATCTCGAGATTTATGAAAGCATTCTTGCATCTTTAACAGTTGCTCCTGGCATTCTTCTTTTGATTTACGTTTTCCATACTGATTTCCACAGTCTAAATAAATATCTAAATCACTGTTTTTTAAACCTATGTGAGAAGTTCTTGAACCAAATAAGTGAGCTTTAACTTTAGGATATTTAGATTTTGCAATCATTTCTACAGATTCTAAAATTTTTGTAATATTTTCTCTCTGATAAAATACTTCATCTGATTCTTTTATTAAATCATCAATAGTTTGTTCAATTGAGAATAATAAGTTCTTGACAGAATTTGGCATTTTAGATACAGAAAAGTCTCGTGATTTTAAAATGTATTTATGAGCCCCTCTGCTACAGTGAAATGAAAAATGATTAGATTTTCCATACCAATAGCAAGAGCACAAAATACAACAATCAAATTGCAAGCACTGCTGTTTAATTATTCTTTTTTCTACTTCTTTTAGATGTTTTGAATTTTCCAAATGCCTGGCATAATCTACTTCACAATCATATTGTGAACAACATATATTACAAAAGAATTTTTCAATGTAATACCATAGATTCTGAAACATGTTATTAAATAGTTTGAATATTTCATCTGCTGAATTTTTCCAAGGTGTGTAATGTTCAATGTGAGATTGAGAATGAATGTGGTTTCGAATAGTTTCATCACAGTTTTCTATTTTAGTATCACAGGTAAAACATTTTATCCATTCATCAGAATCTTCACACATATATGATTTTGCAAGATCTAAATCACTGAATTGATCTCTAAAATTTTCAAAAAATTCATCATGTTCTTCCATGTCTTGTAAATTATTTTCATGCTCTTCTGTGCGTAAATGTTCATAAAGAAGTTGTGGATCATTTGAAACCGTATATCCACAAGGAATGCAACATCTTTCTGATTCATATGGAAAAGTCAAACTTATACCTAATTTTAACTTCCTTATTTTTTCTGGATGTACTTTAAAAATATTTTCATCTCCAGTTTCAACACACATTTTCACATATCTTGGACTAAAACTTATAAGATTTTTAGTTCGATTTTGATTTGATACTTTATTACTTTGATTTGATTGATTAGTTGTATCTTGCGATACAATAGAAGTATTGTAATTGGCATTAATATTTGATGGCATCTGTTGATTGGCTGAACCATAAATTAAAGAATTATTTCCATTGAATTGTAAATTTGTTGAATTAACAAAAATAAAATTATTATTTTGATTTGCACTATGAACTCCATGTTCATGGTAAAAATGTTCCAGAAGAGGTTTTTCACTAAAAAAATTAATTTTACAAACACCACAACAGAAAACTATTTTTTCAAATGATTCAGAATTTAAATTTTTGTAATACTCTTGTACTTGATTTCTATGATAATCAGATTCTAAATGCTGGACCATTATGAAAATATTTGTTGCATGTACTTTGCATATTGGACATTCATGTGCATTAGGTATATTAATATTATTTGATAAAATAGAATTATTAGTTACTCTTGTTTTATTTGCAGGCTGCTCCAACTTATGTTGAAATTGAAAAAAATGATGTACAGCTGCACTTAATTCAATCAAATATATTTGGCATTTGAAACACTTTATAACTTCGTTGTTTGAATGAGAAATAAACTTCATATTTTCATCTTTTAATATTAAACAAATGGAATGTATTCTATAATTATGAACATTGTCATAAGTATAATGGGAAAATAACAAATTTTCATTTAAAAATACTGTATTGCATGTAAAACAAATATAGGTTGAAAATGTATAATTAACATTTTGTTGCATGTTTTGTCGACTTTGTGCTACAAGAGAATTTGTACTAAATGTATCATTCTGTATATGCTTGTTATTCACATGATTGTTTTGTTGTACTGCTGTTTGAAATGAGTTATTATAATACACATTGCACCCCAAGTAATAGAAAAACCTATTACATTCTACATTTAAAGTATTTAAAGTATTATTATAAATATTGTTTATGTTTGGAGGAACAACAATACTTGGATACATCGCTGTATTCATGTACATCATATTTGCAGTTGCAACATCATTTGGACCACATAAAAGAGCCAAACGCTTTTGATGAATACCTTCTTTTAAATGCCTATCTAAATCTGCTTCACTCTTTAATTTACAGTCGCATATCATACAATAAATTCTCTTTGCACTTCCTTTTATAGAGAAACTTATAATGTCATTAATATTAGAACTTCTTTGGCTTAAATGAAACATGCTATGGTACATTGTATCTGAATTAGATTGTAATTCATTTTGACAAATATTACATTTAATAAAAGGAACATTTAATGTAGGAGGTTTGTGAAAATAATTCTTGTCTTTATTTTCCTCTTTGTTATTTATAAATTCATTTGAAGAACTGGACTCATCTATACATTCTTCTTGGCCATTATTAATTTCATTGGAGCTACTTTCTTCTTTGTTTTCTTCTTGAACATTATTGAGCTCATTGGAACTACTTTCTTCTTTACTATCGTCTTGGTCTTTGAGAAGTTCATTAGAACTGCTTTCCTCTTTACTATCTTCTTGGTTGCTAACAAGTTCATTTGAACTACTTTCTCCTTTACTTTTATCTTGATCATCGCATGTAACTGAGTTTGTTGTACTGTTATCATCAAAACGTGTAATTATTTTTTTATATTTTCTTAAGTGTAGTTTGCCCTTTATATGTTCAGAAACATGAGAAAGTCTTATTAGAATACGCTTACAAAAAGTACAATTGTACTCTTTGCTATTAAATGGAACTATACCGTTATTGAAAAGTTCAATACTTTTCTCTTTCTTTATAAGCTTTAAGTTTTTCGCAAATTGTGAACCTTCCAACAGTTCAAGATGTCTTTTATCTTCTCTGACATGGGTAGCTACATTTTCTTCATCAAACAAATCTACACCACATAAATCACAAAAGAAACCGTTACTACCGATACAGATTCGATTTTGCAAAAGAGTAATATAAGAAATGTCAATTTCTATATTCTCCATTTTTTCAACTTATTTTTTTCTCTTCGTTGTCATTTATCACAGGAAGAGTCTCTTGGAAATTCGAGCAGCTTTGTAGAATGCGTATAAAATAAAAGCTAAAATACTAATTAAAAGTAACAGTCTTTTGTAGGTTAGATTATTAACTATATCCACTTATCAACACTATAGGAACTTTAGATAGTACCGTTTTTTTTTAAGTGATAACTACATTTTTGTTCAAGTTATGTGATAATGCCACTTCTTGTACTAACCGCAGTCGAATGTGGTATAAAAATGCATATCTTTGTGCGCTTGTCCATACCACTTGGAATTAGAAACAGAAAGCACTCAGACTCAGCTCGTAGTCGTAGCTCGTACGCGCCATTTCTGTTTTATTTTACTATATTAAAGTTCCGATGCATGCACAGTGTTAGTGGTTGCATGGTTGATTTAAAAACTCTACGCTCACAGTTCGTGACTAAAGGACAGATGAATTCTTTTTAGTTATTGTTTTCACAATAAAAAATATGTAGGTAAACGTTGAAATTTTTAAATCTAATTGAATTCGCGCTTCTGTAAAGCAAATGAGGAATGAAAAAAGTAAAAAGAATTCGTTTATTCGTAATTCATTTTCCGCATTAAACCGTCATGTGACGCCACCCATCCTTCAGTCACGAACTATGAGGGTAGAGTTTTCGTAAAACCAAGCGTTTGGGAGAAGGGTGGAGCCGAATCCGACGCTGCATATTGATTTGCTAATCGGAATCGGAATCTTATAATATTTGCATATTTCTCATTCCAATTGCGTTACGTAACTTCACCAATTTCAATCCATAAAATTAAGAATAAAATTAACATTTTTACAGGTAGAAACAAAATAATTTGTTAAAAAATTATAATTACAAATATAAATAAAAAGTTAACGTACTCTCCTAAAAAAAAACCGCTTTTCCAATTTCTCATAAAAACAAATCTATGAATTTTTCATAATAGATTATTTCTATTATTTTCCTTTTAATAGATTTTGCACATGTATATAAAACTTTTTCTAACTAAATAAAATTAAAAAATATTAATTATAATTGATTGAATATATAATTACTTGTTTACATAAGTATATAGCTTAGGCAAGTAGGAGTTTTTCTACCAATAATATATCCTAAGATAAGTCTCTAACAATTCCTCATTGTCAAAAACAGACATATTTTCCATGAACTTTGTGAATCTATTTTTTTCTAAAATGATCTTCTGTTAGCAAACGTCTATATATAAAAATAAAATATATTATACTTTGAAAATTAAAATAATAATTATTAGATACGAATCTAACAAAAGAAAGTAATGGAATCAATCAAAGTATATAATTGTATCAAAAGTGTAATACGTTTTGGTATTGTTACTTTTTATTACCATATTTAACATTTAACAATCAATTTTCATAAAACTATTTCAATGTATATTATTTTAATCTTCGAACAGTATTTTATGCTATAAGTGCACAAAGGAGTTGTAGCTTACGACTCCTTAACTGTAACTGTAGTTTTCTAAACATGCAAAAAGTTCACCCTTCTGAATAGTACGGAAATACGGTACTCTGAGCACTGAAATGAGTGCACAAAATCGAACTTTGCGCAAACTGTTTAGAAATAGTACTTTGCATATACTCGCGGAACCGTCTTCGAAAAGTTTTTTGGTCAACAGGGTTTTTCTATGTGAAAATCAAAGCTTATTTTTATTTTTCATGCTTTATGTTCTTTTGTTTCGTTTGTAATTTTTACTGCTATACCAGATTTTTGCTCTATGGATATATATTCCCAGCAAATATTTCAAGATTGATGATAGTTTGTAAATTTATATTACGTATATCTATAGGATTAGTGGGTTGCAGTGTTTGCAGTAAGATAATTTGGAATGTCTTCATCTATATGCACCAGGCTATCATCACGCATACAGTCATTGTGTGTATGTTTTAGTAAGTATACAATTATTTGAAGTTTCATGATAATAATTCCTGGTAATAATAATTAATGGATTATTTAATACTATGTTGGAAGCAGAGTTATCGGGAGTGGCTGATAGCTTGCATGCACGTTTGAGAACGAGATGCATTCGGTCGAAATTTTAGTGAAAACATGTTCGTTTCTGTTAGTATGCTTGAAGTTGGGGTTGGGTGAAAAGCTCCTAGTGCGATTTTCAAACCAGAGTTGTGGATTACATGATTACATCTAGTATTTTAGTTTTTCTAGAAGAGTCGTAAAGAATGTATCCGTAGTCAAGTTCGGACAATATTATACAGATTTATACGTGTTTAATAAAATTTGCTTGTCAGCTCTCCAGTTTTTTGCTGCTATAACTTTGAGTATATTTAAGCGCTGAAGAGTTTTATATTTTAAATGGTATTTCCAGTTTAATTTTTTATCGAAGGTGAGCCCGCGTATTTTCAGACGATCTACTTCGTCGAGTGCTTGATTTTGTATTTTTAAGACTATTTTATTTTGAGTATTTCTGGATTTGGCACAAATCATAAATTGAGACTTTGTACTAGAGAATTTAAAGCCGGACGGAAGTACTACCCATTTTTGGAGTTTGTCGGGTTTTTTGGACTATTATTTCAGATATTATTTATTACATCATTATTGCTACTAAAACGGGGGTGACACTAAGAACCGATCCTTGTGGTACTTCGTTTTTTTGAATGTTTTTCTTTGATAAAGTATCAATATCTTTTACTTGAATAAATCTTTCCTTTAAAAAGTTTAGAATGAATTTTAACATATGACCGTTGACCGATGCTTTTTGTAGGATTTTTATCACTCTGTTTCTGCAAATCATTTTAAAAGCTTTTTCGATATCTAAACTTACTACCTAAAGTGAAGTTTCTTTCGAAATGCTTCAGTTATAAATAGCTTTTTCTAATATGCACATTAGATGATCGTAAGTAGATCTATATTGACGGAAACCACTTTGCTGGGAAACAAAAAAAAAATCTTTGTTTACAGAACTGATTTGAGTCTTTTATTTAAAATCTTTTCCAATAATTTGCTCAAATTGTTTGTGACGGATATGGATCTGTAGTTCGTGGGAAGGAGTTTGTATTTTTTTGGTTTTGCAATTGGTATGACAGTCGCTAATTTCCATTATTCCGGAAAAATTTCTTGCGTCGATATCAGATTTATGAGATCTTTGAGGTAGTTCAGTCCAGATTGAGGGAGTTTTTGGAGCAGAATAGTAAGCATTTGGTCAGTACCAGGGCTGTTGTTTTTGCATTTAAATAATTTAGTGATTTATTATCTTTATTGTTTTCTTATCTTGTTCGCTACAGTTTTCATTATGTGAGTTTCAATAAATTAAAAATTCGGGATCGTAGTTTTTATCGGACGAGTTGTTTGTAAATGTTTCTGCTAAAGTGTTTGCGATCTCATAAGAGTTGGAGAGGATTTCACCATTTTCGTTTTTTGTTACGATTATTTTTTATGTTCGTTTTTTCCTTCTAATCTTTGAATTTTTTGCCATATAATTAGAGCTGGTGTGTTGACATTAAGCGTTTTTACGAATTCTATCCAAAGTTTCTCTTGGATTCTTTAAGTGTTTTTTTTATTGTGTTCAATTTTGTTTGCTAAGGTATTGTGTTTTTTATATTTATTGAATGCATGTTTAAATTCTTTACCCCGTAAAAATGAGAGGAGCAAACTCGCAGTAAAATGGCAGGAAACAGCAAAAAGGGTCACAGATTTACATCAAATTTATGTAAATCTTAGATACGTGTTTATGGGGTAATTGCTTCTTGGCATTTCTATTTCCACCAAGGGACTTGTTTTTGCTTTCTCATATTTATTTTAGTTTTGACAGTAGTAGGAATAGCAATATTTACTGTTTTCGAAATTAACTGGTTCAATTTTTCAAGCAAACTGTTGATGCTACTTTTATTTTTATGTTCAGCCAATACTAGTGAATTTATTTGCTTGTCATTTCTTCCTAAAATAAGGTCCAGTTCGCTTTTTTATAATTTCTTTTTTGCGAGGGAGTATTATTTGCGATTTCATTGTAAATATGGTGTAGGAACGTTTAAGATGATAGGATAGTGGCCGCTGTTGTGGAAATAATCTGTTACTTTCATGTCGATATTTTCTGCATGCTACGCAGGCGGAGCTATAAATGGTTAAATCTATCGCAATTTCTATGCCGTTTGATGAATTAAAATGAGTTTTTTGGTTTTTATTAAGTAGGATTAATTCTGGGTCTTCTAATAAAAGTTCGATAATTTTACCTCTGGCGTCTGTAGATTCCGTTCCCCACAACTTATTATGGGTATTGAAATTCCACAATATTACATCGGGTTTGGATAATTGTAATTTTAATGTTTTAAGTTCATCGAGTTTTAAGGGCTGACTGTTAGGTAAATAGACGTTGCATATAGTGATTCTGTACAGTAAGTATGCTTCGATTGCTGTTGCTTCGATTGCAGTTTTCAGTTATTTTTCTACTATGCATGAATGTGATTTTTTACATAAGTTGCTACTCCTCCACTAGCTTGGTTTGATTATCTGTTTTTATAGTAATTATAATAACTGCTTATTTTTGTACAACGATCGTTTTTAAAATGGATTTCTTGGAGACAAATTATTTTTGCATTACGATCATTTGTCAGTTTTTTTAAGTTCAGTAGTCTTTTATAATAGCCGTTAAAATTCCAGTGAAATATATTTAAATTCATTTTTAGTTTGGTTTGACTGAACTTTTTTTTGTTTTATTCCAAGTTGTAAGGTTCTACTGTATTGTTTTCTTTTGATTTATTTCCCAATATTTTTTCTATCTTGTTTATTTCGGGTTCAATAGTACTTGAGAAGGCTATTTTTAAACATTATCTTGACTGTCTGTGTCTGTTGTTTCACTTTCATTATCAGCTTCTGATGGTTTTAGCGCGTCTGGGTTTTCGGCTTCCAATTTTTGATTTCCAATTTTCTTTTTAATTCTTTAAAAATTACTACTCTTTTATTGTTATTGATTAAAGGCTTAATATTCACAACATATTCCTTATTGATTTTTTGGTTCTTTAATTTGTCAACTAGGATTTTGCTATTTAAATAAATGCAAATTCTGTTGCCCGATATTGTTGATATGTATCTTACATAAGTTAAGTCGATTAGTCTTTCTATTCCGTCCACGTAATCGTCATTGGTCAGGCCTTCTATAAAATCCAATATTATAGCTAATTCTTCTCTTCAGAGTCTTATTTTTTGTGCAGCTATGTTGGCGAAGGTTTTGCTAGCATCATTGGTAGATTCTGTGCTTTCCTGATTCTATAAGTTGGTTTGAAAAGCTTGGTATCAGAAAACATTCTTCCACTTTGTTGCAGTTGCCGCAGCTGCAGCAACGCAGTTTAGACACCAAACAGTGACAAATTTAATACACTATTCACCAGGTTTATGGAAGACACTCGTATTCACTCAATACGATGTTTGAGTCGGCAACAGTAACAAGTTTCGGAGCTATGTAAATACACGTCTGCTCGCGACGAGAATTAAATTAAGACTGTCACATTTTATTTTATATGAAAATTTCAGAAGGGCTATTTTATTAACTATTTAAAACAAAAAATATAAGCAGCATATTTATAATTCAAGATGGCTTAATTTAAAATAAAAAATTATATTTTTCTGTTTTAAAATAAATCATTAAAACTTTCTAGTATACCTATATCATGTGCTTAAACGATTTCTGTGTGCACTTGCATATTATGTATTTTTTTTTTAATTGTATTACTAAATAAAATACAAGTCCAATTTATACGAAAAAGTTACGTGTAATAGTTACGGAAAATAGAAAAAGAACTGCAAAGGTTAAAAAAACATCATCTACACACTCACATACACATTACACGGTCAATGCACACGAAATCGAAAAATATTACTATAGACGATATTTAGGTATCCACGAACACCGTCATGACGATGAGACATCTTCTTCAAGGCGATCCATCTTTGGCATCGTCGATACTCAGAAAATCGAAAGGTGTCCCTTAAGCGACCTATCTGAACAGTCTATGTGCGATATCTAGATGTCCTATACGCGATATCTAGGTGTTCAGGAACAGCATCAGGACGACGAGACATCTTCTACAAAACGATCTATGTGGTATAGACGATGTGCCGAAAATCAAAAGGTGTTTCTATAGGCGATGTCTAGGTGTCCTGGAATACCTTCAGGTCGATGATCTTCTACAAGACGACCCAGTAAAATTATCGAGGAGAAAAAAAGGAAGAATTTTTCGAACCCCTTTAAAAAATATTTATTTTGGAATGCTGCAATGTTTAAATAACTAGCAAGATCATGCGCACTTCGCGCACTCTTACTTTCTGATATTAACCAAGTATAATTCAATATATAATTATTTTTATTTATATCCATTTGATAAAAATTAAACTAAATTTTATTTAATTCTAAGCAATAAACCATGGAAACATTCTATTACTTTTAAATTATAAAATTATAGTTTCATGAAATTTCTTTTTTGTATTAAATTTTAGTTCCTAATCTCATTTAATGTCTAATTTTTTAAATTTAGTTTATTAATGCTTATTTCACTAATTGTAATATAGCTGTATTTAACGCCCTTTGCTCGCATTATTCTATTTTTGAGATGAATGTGATCGTTTTGTGTAATTTCAATCAATTGCAAGTAAATTATAATATATTCATTTTTATAAACCAAGCAATAAGATACTTTTCATATTACACTGATTTAACTATTTTTATTTTCAAACATATTTTAATTCATAAATGTATGTTTAAAATTTAAACATACTCTATTTTGGCGCTGATTTTGTACGGACCAATCAAATCAGTCAAAGAAACCAATCAAAAAAGTCTTATTGTGATGACAGCTTTCATCCATCACTTTTTTAAGAGAGGATAAATTATTCTTTTAATACAATACTTTATATCTCAGAATATAACGTGAAGTTATCTGTGGGTTATCGGTGGGAAGAACGATGACGTCACATGTCTGGAAAAAGCGAAAAGGAAAAACTTTTAGAAGTGGACTAATATAAATATGACACAAAGCTGTAACAAGAGTTTGAATTTTTGGCGGGCCAAATTTCAATATATAATGTATATATAATGTATATATCGAAAGTAATCTCAGAAATTCCAGAATTAATAAATACTTTTCAAGAAATTGGAAATAAAGTATTTTATGTAACAAACAATATAGTACGAAAACACAAGAAGAATTTGTTGAAAAGTTGTGAAGCACTTAATTTTATAGGTAAACGTGGATCTATTTTGTTTAGATCTAATTTAGTTGCTAATTATTTATCTTTTAAAAAGAAAGTTTATATTATTGGAAAATCTGGTTAGCATTAATTTAAGAATCTCAAATTTTAATATTCTACATGCCAAAAAAGTGTAATATATTTTAGGGATGGCAAAGGAACTAGATAAAGTTGGTATTCAAACTAAGGAGTTGGACCTGATCTGATAGATATTGAAAATTTGCAATTTCATACAGATCCAGATGTTGGAGCTGTGATTGTTGGATTTGACGAACATTTTAGTTATCCAAAAATTATGAAAGCATCTTCTTATTTAGTTGGTTCATTTCATTGCAACAAACACAGATGACAGATTTCCGGAAAATAGTAATCTATAGTTATACCAGGTAAAATCCACTTTTTTTCATAAAATTAAAATGTATAATATTAATTCAACTTACAGGTACGGATAGTTTAGTTCATTGTATAGAAGCCTGTGCTCAGAGAAAAACAGTAATGGTGGGAAAGCCTGAACCGTAGGCTGCTGAAATGATTAAAATTAAATATAATATCGATCCGATACGCACTTTAATGATTGGTGATCGATACTAGATATTTTACTTATAAAACGATGTGGATTTAAAAAATTACTGGTGCTTTGTGGCGTGACTAAATTCGACGATCTCGAAACGTTTAAGCAATCAGCTCTAAAAGAAGACAGAGACTTAATATTTGATTATTACATAGATTCTTTGGAAGATTTGTACCCTTACCTACAAAAGTACAAGCTTAAAAAAATAAAGTAAATAGTGCAATAAATTGTAGTTTAAATATTTACAATAACTTATAAAATTGGTTAATCCAATTCATTATAAAATGTTCATTACAGTTTAACATTAATTTCTTTGCATGCATTCATATTTTCGATCTTTTTGAAAAAGTCTATTGAATTTTTAAATATAATAATTATTTAAATGTTAAAATAAAATTACAAAACTTGCTTAATCTAAGTAGTTGGTCGAATTATTTAAGAACGTTTGTCAGAGTCTGCTTGCGGGGCGAGGTAAGGGGCGATCCCTCTCTTCACGCGGTGCTCTCCGCTTACCCGCGCACTTCTTGCCACAGTCTTTCGACGATTTATGTACGTACAAGAAGCTCGACGATTTGTGTACGTTTTCGCTTTTGTTGTAAATAAGCGGTCATATCAACCGGCTTCTTTTGAGAGAATCTACAAACTTTAATCTATCAATACTATTGTTTTAATTTATTACTAAATATTTAGAAAGTTTTTTTTTTATGGTTGAATTTCATTTTCCATAAGAATGCATGTTAAATTTGAAAAAAATCGTACATTTTTTTAGCACAAAGAAAAATCCATTAAATTTTTAGAAAGATCGTAGATTTTTTAAATTCCTTGACAAACGTTCTTAAGAAAAGACCAATACCTTATACTAATACAGATCAATAAACCTGTGTTAATTGTCTGTCTGGTTCATTGCACAACACATTTACGTACCACATAAACACAAGTCTCAGATTTACATTAAGTTGCTGTAAATCTGCGACCGTTTTTGCTGTTTGCTGCTACTTAGCTGCGAGTTTGCTCCTCTTGTGTTTATGGGGTATGAGCAATATAAGCCTGTTGCAAATAAATCTTTTGTATATATATTTTTAGATATTTTTCATTACTGTGCAAACTACAAACTATAAAGCTATAAAGAATAAATTTCTGACACTCGGACCTCATAATTAATCAGCCTTACGCTCATTTTACCTCTCAAAAACAAACGAAACAGAGGCATTCTCACATTTCACAAGAATTGGTTAGTTTGCTTTATTCGAAACCTTTGAGGTCGAGAAAAACTGGAAAAGCTTTCTTTGGTTTGAAAAAGGGCGGGCGCCAACTTAAATTTTGCAGCTTTCATTGATTGGTAGCTATTGCGAAGCAAAGATGAAGAACATGTGCCGAGTGCCTGGCCAAAAGCATGTGCTGAATGCATGGCTAGATCGAGCAACGACGCACAGCTTTCCTGTCTCCCTCTTTCCCGTCGATTGCGCGCGGACTATATATACGCAAAACGAGAGCAAGAGGCTCAGTCTAGAGGATCATGGCCACCTGCAAGCATCTAAAGTCCCTGTCACGTCAAGAGTTTCGGGAGTTCCTCAACTTATTCGACGCCGTCCTCTCCGACTGTGATGGTTTGTGGCACATTTATGCATTGATTTTTTAACAGATGTCTTTATACGGTAACTTTGTACAGCATGCAACAAGCTTGCGTTAAAAACCATGTTAAACTGCAAATTATTATTTATTATTTATGATTATTTGTTATTACCAATTATTTTTAGTCAAATCATTTTATTTTTGTTTCTTTATTCATGATTTTTTATTTTTTAGTTATTTTTTATTGTTTTTAGTAAGTAGCATCGAATTTGGCAGGTGTAATCACACTTGTGATTTCGGATATATTATTTGTGTTATTTTAAATATTTAGTTTCTCAAAAGTAGATTTTTTTTGACATACGGGGTGTTCCAAAAGTATGGATCCACCTAAATAATTTTCCAGGGTCGCATTTTCCGGAAAAATGGTTCAGACA